>PVKH010004435.1:0-23368 GCA_004027955.1 Chaetophractus vellerosus
GTAACTTTAATACTAATAAATCAAAGAAACCCTCTCCTAAGCCCGTGGGCAGCCCGTCAGCAGGTCCCTGTAGAGAAATGCTGAGTCTGGCTCAAGAGCTGCTCAGGAAGGTGCCTACTTCTCTGCCCTCAGAAGCCCCTGCGTCCACTCCTGAAGGGGCACTTTCACAATCCAAGCCCACCTCCAGGGCCTGCCGAGACAACGAGGTCCGCAGAGCCCCACCCTCGGGGGAGCCCTGCCCCACGCCCGCTGACGGTCCCGGACCAGGGCACGTCTGACAGCAGGGCCACTGGATGGCAAGAGGGTAAGACCTGGAATCACCTCCTCCAGGAAGTAAGAGGGACGTGGGCAGCGAGTGTGCAGAAGACAGAGGTGAGGGAGGAAAAGCAGAGCAGGGAGGGCCCGTGGCCTTTCCACTAAGAGAGCTCAAGCATTTGTGCACCGAGAACATGCTATAATCGGCAGCATTCAGAAGGTACAATTTCCAAGATTTCTGATTCAATTCAGCACATATTGAGCGCCTGCAGTTACCCGTCATCATCTCCTGGAAACTTACCTCATGTGGATTATTTATATTCTTACCACAGGGATAAGGAGTAAAGGAAGAAAAAGGGAGTATGAAAAGGTCAGAGGAGATTAAATGACTGATTCAAGGCCACACAGTCACCAGTGGCATGGCAACAGCCAAGACACACATTTGGGCTTCATCCATCGACAATGTATTACAGAGGTAACTTTTGGTTCAGAACAAAAGGGACATACATCCACCAAGAATGAACTACACTAATTAATGACACCAACTCAATAAAGAGTAAAAGTAACATGTATTTGGTATCTGCTGTAGATGGTTCTCAGAGTCAAAATTTATTAACTATTCAAATGTTCAAGCTGTACAGAATGTTTTTCAGATCTGCATACAACATATTTATATCATAACAAAATTAATTTTCTATAAAATACTATTTCATTAAGGACTAAAGACGCTAAAAAAGCTTCAATCACAAATTACTTGATACACACTTATATATACTATTAAACATCTGACATAAATATATAAGTAACAGCCAAGTAAGAAAAGCTAGGACCCATGTGATTGCACACTTTGCAGTCTCAATGAAAGTAGAAAACAAAATTATGTCACATAAATTTAGCTGATTTTAAGAATCTTTTTATTAGAGGATAGAAGCTATGTCCATTTTAACCATCATTTCTAAAGAGCTACCAAACAATAAAATTACCACCTTTAAATCCCAAGCTATAATACAATCTCTACTATCCAAATTACCTTCCCCCTTGGATGATACAGGACATCTGACCCCTCCATGAAATATGCAGTGGCCATTAATGAAGACAATTAGCAGCAGTTATGTATACAGAATGGAAGTTGTAGAACTGACCATACACACATTTGAATCATTACTCTCATTGAAAATAGGGTCAATGAAAATAATGGTTAAAATCAATATATATTTTATCTGTTCAATCACTTGCTGTCTTTAGCAATAAAAGCCACATAACCCACACACATTTTTTTTCACGTTTTTTTTTTCCATAAAATCTTTACGGGTGGAAAATACTTTTTAATCCAGGTTCAGACTGGGAGCAATGAAGAGGCGTTTCATCTTCTTTCTCACCTCCGTGGACTTGATTGGCCTGCATGCAACAGGCACGCTGAAAGATGAGTAACTGGAAAGACAATATGACCAGAGACTGTTTACAGGGTAACAATGCTGTATTTTAAGGCAAGTATCTATCACATACACACAGAGCAAGTTATCCATTGATGAACCTTATGTGACAGTACAAAACTCAACAAGAAACGGAGGTATAACTTTATACAACATAAAAACAAATGTCAGAAAGTTTAAAGGTACTTTCAATGTACTTAACATATTTTATTTTACCCATAACTAAATAGAGCACTCTTCTCAAAGTTCTTATGTGTCCAGAAATACTTGAAATTCTGAATTCTAGAAAAAATACTAGAAATTAAATACTTTAAAATCTTTGCAATAAGGCTCTCCACATAAGGCTACATTTGATATAAGGCTACTTCAACTTGGTTCCTAAAAATAGCAAAAATATGCACCAAAATTCAAGCTATTCTGAACTAAAGAGAGGGACAGTGAGGTGATAACTTTATTGATCAAAATTAAATTTAGGCCAAAAGCAAATTTAAAATACATCAAGTAAAAACTTTTCCTGTCACTGTTCAACATAAAACTGAACTATCGTGAATTTTAAATGGTGCAATGTGTAAGGTACTCTTTATTGCAAAACAGATATACATTCTCCCTTATATAAGTACTTTAAATAGAATACAACCCATAAATGGTATTCATAATATATTTTAAAAATCTACATTTTGTGACCTTTACAAAAGCAGAACTGTATTTTTACGTTCAAGTTAGAAATAACCTAATGGTTTATTATCTTTGGATATTTCCATTTGATGGCTCTATAAAATGAAGGATAATACAAATAAATCTAAGTCATAGACAATTCAGTGCATTAATGTGTTAAAGCCATCACTTTTGGGCCCCAAAAGCTAAAAATGATTGATACTACATAAAGTGGAAAAAATATGCCCCAGATTTCTTCTCTAGTCCAAAGACGTATAATTTCTATATATTTTTAATTATCAAGTGTTTTAAGGAAATTACAGTTGGTGAAAAATCTGGTTACTAACTCTACTCATTTTCAAACTATTTTCCTTAAAATGAAAATAGACAGTGTTAATTATGCCTAAATACCAGGGTAAACTAATGACAAGGCAGTATAATTTTTAAAAACATTGGCAATTACTGCACACGTTTCCTCTACCAAGCTTGCAGTGAAATTAGGATAAAAAATTCTAATTATTTTCACCTAATAATTTAATCAAGTACTCTAGAAAAATAATCTTCTAAGGGGAAGTTCAGCAGGGATTGCTTACTAAACTTCCAAATTTCACCAAAATAAGGGAAATGAAACTACAAGAGATTTAAAAAAATTAGGCTACTTAACTGAATAAATAATAATAATAAAGACAAATACTATCCAAAAACTGGAAAATTCAAGAGCAAAACCAGTTTGGTAAACTTATACTTGATGGTATATGAAGAAAAAAAATTTAGACTGTGGCTAGATGAATGGAAGTTTCCACTAAAACAGCTGCACACTGAATAACCAGAAAGATCCACAACCCAAATTCCACTTCCACTTCCAGATGTCAGGCATCTTCTGGTTGTGGGGTCTCCTGCCCATTCTTCCAGGAATGGGCACAAAAGCACCCTCAAGTTTTCACTGGCACCAAACTCACAGAGGTACTCCTTTGCAAAAATGTCCTAACGCTGGTTTGTCATGGGCGGGGAGAATGCAAGGAGCTGTAAGTGTAAATACCAAGTTAAGTATTCCTTTATTTGAAAAGGCCCAGAAATCTGCTTTTTTAGTAACTAACCGAGCCTAGCACTGACTTGAAACACCATTGTGCTTCTAGAGATGGCCACAAATCAGCCACAGCCTCCGCCCACAGAATGACTGTGGCTAATCAGGACAGCACTTTGCGCTTTGGGTAGAATTAATTCTCTACACTGGAGGATACCAGACAGGTCAATCACCATGACATCTGAGTACTTGCTCCTTCCCGTTCACTGTGTCCATACAACAAAGTGTCATCAACGTAGTGGGGCAGGGTGTGGCTGTGTGCAGTGTCCCCGCAGGCTAGATCATGGTGCTTCCAACACCTCCTTCCTGGGGAAACTGCCCTCCCCACCCCAAAAAGAATGCTGCCCCCCAGGCTCCTCATATATGGGGCTTGTGAAATAGCCTTGGAAAACCTTTCCCCAAAAGGGGTAATAATAGTAAAGATAAATCAATGCTGCTCTGGAATCTGAGCAGGGAAAGTAGAAAGAGAATCAACCAGTGGATCCAGGTAGAGAAGACACTGAAGAGGGGCAGAGACGCCACGTGGGTGAGAGGATGCCAGCCCTGATGTCAGACCTTGAGGGGCAGTAGGAGAGACCAGAACCACCAGCCTTGGCCAGGCAGCGGCAGCAGGTCCTAACAATAAACACCTAACTAAGTGATTTTCTGCAACAAATGAACCTGTAAAGAGAGTGAAGCAGATATATTGTTACAAATGTTTTTCCCTAAGCAAATTTTGTTTATTAGGATGACCAGCTAGAGCCAGAGATTTATTTTCAGAATACTTAAGGAAAGTGTTAAGCAAGAACAAAAGATTGATAAAACATTAATACATTATGTATTTAATGAAAAAGTTGCTTTAACTTTTGTTCCTCTATAACTTATAGGAATTGTAGCCATTATTCAAATATTCAATAACTAGTAATTAGGAATCCTAGTAATCCTAAAAATAGTTGTTCTGAATATTTATTTTACAGTTATAGCAAAGCACATCTCCTTCTGAAAGTTTTTTTTCCTAAACATTTTTAGTAAATATGTATCATTATAAATATGTGCTCAAAATCTTGGATCACAACTCCATTAGGTTTGAAATCCACATTTGCATTTAAGATTATTAACACTGACCTAGCACATTCAAGAGATTTATTAAAATGTAGCCATTAACTAAAGGCCTTCGGGGCATATGTACAAAATTAAAGAAGTGTAAGTATTCAGTCACATTAGCAATATTACTCATGAAAAAAAAATGCCACTGGGGCTCTCTCAATCCATTACTGGCTAGCTAGTAGTCAGACTGGAAAGCATGACCTTGTAGGTGAACTTCCAATCATTTCGGGAAGTGTTATTAACAGATAATATTGGGCTTTTCCTCCATTCATTTTACCAACATCACTTCCTGGAGAAATTTCAGAAAGATTATATTTATGGTGAAGGACTACATTAAAAATATGGTTTGTATGGAAGAGGATGTGGCTCAAGCAGCTGGGCACCCGCCTACCACATGGGAGGTCCCGGGTTTGGTTCCCAGTGCTTCCTAAAGAAGACCAGCAAGACAGCAAGACAGCAAGCTGATGCGGTGAGCTGACACAAGATGACGTGACAAGATGATGCAATGAAGAGACACAGCAAAGAAACACAATAAGAAGCACAACAAGCAGGAGCGGAGGTGGCTCAAGTGATTGGGTGCCTCCTCCCATATGGGAGGTCCTGGGTTCAGTTCCCAGTGCCTCCTAAAAAGAAGATGAACAGAAAGCAGACAGCAAGCGCAAACAATGAGGAAATAAACAAATAATAAAAAATAAAAATAAATAAATCTTAAAAAATATATATGGGCTTGAGCAGATGTAGCTCAGCAGTTGAGCACCTGCTTCCCATGTACGAAGTCCTGGGTTCAATCCCCAGTACCTCCTAAAATATATATACATATATATATACTTTGCTGTTTGTGTAAAGGACACTCGGGTAAAACCAAAAATGAACCTTGCTGAGTAGAAGAGAATTTTCATCTACCAGGACTTCCCAGAGGGCATCTGGGCCAGCTGAGTGATCATTTGTGTGTGCCCCACAAAGCCCAGTACAGCAGGGACACCAGTTAGGTAAATGCACCTACTATGTGGACACAAAGGACTTTAAAGATATCTCATCATCCTTTTCCTAGTTTAACTGACTATCAAGTCTTGTTATTGAAGTACCTTCTTGTCTACCCCAGTAATTCAGTGATACTTTCTCTTCCTGTAAGTACTATGGAAAGATAGAGATGTAAATACTACCAGGAAACCCACCTCCAGGAAGACCCATGGCAGAAGGACACCCTGATTCTCAAGCTCTCCTGCCCGGGTATCCCCAAGGCAGGCAAAAGAGAGAATGACAACACACTGACCCTCCCGGGTGAAGGAGCCCCCTATATCCATACCCTCTGCCATTCCCCACTACTCCTGGAATCAGAGAGGCACAAAGTTAGGTATTTAAGAGTCATTAAAATAAACCAACCAACAAAAGTGGGGCTTTACAAATCATCTAGTCTCTCTCTTTATGTTTGTCTCTGTATCTTTAGGCAGTGAACACAAACCGAAATTAACTTGGATTAATGAAAAGAATCAGTTTAATAGACTTTGTAACTATAAAAAAGTATATCAATTGAATAACTGTTTAAAAACCATCAACAAGCAATTCTACAGCTTCAACTTGATTAGTTCTTGTACAGATTTAGAAACTCACTTCAACAGTATTTATTTCCTGACACAACAGTAGAACTCAACTCACAACAAAAAATCTGTCTGTTTCTTGATTAAAACACATTGTTAAAATCCAATACCTTAGGGGAGCAAATGTAGCTCAGTGGTTGAGTGCCTGCTTCCCAGGTACAAGGTCCTGGGTTCAATCCCCAGTACTTCCTTAAAAAAAATTAAAAACAAAAAAAGATATGGATAGAAAATCCAATACCCTAAAAAAAAAATCCATTACCCTTTCATGATAAAAACAATCAACAATCTAAGAATAGGAGGGAAATTCCTCAGCCTGACAAAGGGCATCTATGAAAGCTTCATAGGTAATATCACACTTAGTGGTAATAGACTGAAAGCTTTTCCCCTAAAATCAGGAACAAGACAAGAGTGTTCACTCTTGTCACCTCTATTCAATAATGCTCTGGAGGTTAGCATGGGCAATTAGGTAAGAAAAGGAATTTTGGCAGATGACATGATCTTATATATAGAAAATCCTTAAACCCACACATACACACATACAAACTATTATAACTAATAAACAACCTCAGCAAAGTTGCAAGATGTAAGAGCAATATATTAAAATCAGTAGTATTTCTACACACTAGCAATAAACAATCTGAAAATGAAATTAAGAAAACAATTCCATTTAAAATAGCATCAAAACTAATAAAATACTTAGGAAGAAACTTAACAAAAGAAGTGTAATATTTGTACACTGAAAATTATAAAACTTTGTTGAAAGAAATTAAGGATGATCTAAATAAATGGAAATACATCCATGTTCATGGATTCAAAGAATTAATGTCATTAAGATGGCAATGCTCCCCCAAAAGATCTACAGATTCAATGCAATCCCTATAAAAATTCCAACTGCCGTTTTTGTACAGAATAACCAAAACAATCTTGAAAAAAGAAGAACAATGTTAAATCTCAAAACTTACTACAAAACTACAGTAATCAAGACTGTATAGTACTGACATAAGGAGAAACATCTAAGTCAATGGAATAGAATTGAGAGTCTAGAAGTAAGTTTATATATATAAAATGAATTGATTTTCTACAAAGGTGCCAGATACCATTCAATGGGGAAAGAAGAGTCTCTTCAACAAATGGTGCTGAGAAACTGCATATCCACATACAATAGAATGAAGATGGACCCCTATATCTCACACCATATACAAAAATTAACTCAAAATGCATCAAAGACCCAAACATAAGAGTTAAAACTTTAAAACTCTTAGAAGAAAACATAGGCTTAAAATTTCATGACCTTGATAATCTGTAACAAATGTTCCACAACAATGTAAGGTATTGGTGAAGGGGTGTTGTATGGGAATTCAGCACATTATGCATAATTGTTTTGTAAGTTCACAACTTCTCTAATAAAAAACATATAATAAAAAAATTCCGGGGCGCAGATGTGGCTCAAATGGTTGGGCATCCATCTCCCATCTGGAAGCACCTGGGTTCGATCACTGGGACCTCCTGGTAAAATAAAGAAAAAATATAGAAGGTATACAGGCCACCAGGCTCCGCGTGGGTGCACTGCCAGGCCCTGTTCCCAGGCCCCACATGCGGGTGAGCCACAAGGCCCCATCCCCAAGCTCCTCCCGCAGGTGTGCCGTCAGGCCTGCGAGTGGGTGCGCCGTCAGGTCCTGTGTGTAGGTGCACTGCATGCAACAAGATGATGACTTAGCAGGAGAGTGCCATAGCAGGAGAGTGACGCAGGGGAGAGCCAAAGGCAAGACGTGCCGAAAAACCAGGAACTGAGGTGACGCAGGTGGCAGAATGCCTCTCTCCTCCATTGGAGGTCCCCAGGATCAAACCTCAGTGAAGAGAGGAGGAGAAAGATGAGAAGAGAGGGCAGAAAATGGACACAGAGAATTGCCCAGCGAATGGACACAAAAACAGCAGGAACGGGTTAAAAATGGATAAAAAGTAAATAAATAAATAAACCTTAAAATTAAATTAAATTAAAAATAAAAAAAATTTCATGACCTTGGACTAGGCAACTGGTTCATAGATATGACACTGAAAGCACAAGCAAAAAGAAAAATAGGTAAACTGGACTTAATCAAAATTAACGTTTGTCCTTCAAAGGAAACTATGAAGAAAGTGAAAAGATGACCCTCTGAATGGGAGAAGGTATCTGCGAGTCACGTATTTGACAAGGGTCTAATATCCAGAATATATAAAGAAGTCTTACAACTCAACAATAAAAAGACAACCCAATTTTTAAATGGGCAAAGAATTGGAATAGACATTTTTCCAAAGAAGACATAGAAATGGCCAATGAACACATGAGAAGATGCTCAACACCAGTCGTCATTAGGGAAATGCAAAATCAAAAACAGGAGATACCACTTCACACCTACTAGGAGGACTATCATCGAAAAGGTGGTGAGGGTGTGGAGAAATTAGAGCCCTCACACATCGCTGCAGAAATGAAAAAGGGCATAGTGGAAAACAGTCTGACAGCTCCTCAAAAAATTAAACATAATGTTGCCATAAGACTGAAAAAATCTGCTCTTAGGTATACACCCAGGAGAAATGAGAACACAATGCCACACAAAAACAGCTGTCATTACTTAAATTAAAAATTTCAAAAAATCGTTATGACAATACACACTATAAATGGCCTCCACTTTGTTACAGACAGAAGTATTTTAAAACAACTGAAATAAAGTACAGGGGGTAAAAAAAAACCTACCTAATACAAACTATGGGAAATTTTAATATTAGTTTTAATATCTCTCTATATAAATAAGTACACCACAGAATTGCTTCAGATATAAATGACATAGAATCACTTACTCCTGGTAGGTGAAGGCCAAAAAATATTTATTCCCTCTGGTTTGCACCCACTAAATGTCATTTATGCTTTCATTATACTTGGTACATGTTGATCTTTTACAATACAAATCAAAGGATTCCCACCGAAGCTACTTAGAATTAATTTATTTAAGTTATCAACATAAATGCAGATTACCAAAAGCAATTCACTAAACAAACAAAAGTAAACTGACAATTGACCTTATGCTAATTATCTAAAGTTTATACACTTATTGGAAAAACCTGCGAGAACTAGAAAAATCTGAAGGTTTAGGTTAGGAGGGGAATTGCTAAAAAAAAAAAAAAAAAAAGGTTAATCACAGAATGGGACAATATAGTCATATTGTGGATGACATTCCACAATCTATGACAGACCCCACAGCAAAAGGGGCAGTAAACAATTAGTGTACATTTAGGGGCAGAACTGATGTGTGCTAGCTCCTCTGTGTCTAGATGGACTTTGGAAAGACAGGAAGCAAAACACCAAATGAGAGCAGAGTGAATAAACAAAGAAGGCTTTGTAAAATCTGACCAAAACAGAACTTTTCCAGAGCATTCCCACTAAAGCTTCAACCTACGTTACGTCCTGTGTACCTATAACAATATGGCTGGGCCTGGGTCTTCTAAATAACAAATGGTACGTGGAACGCCTGTACTTATTTCTATGTATGTGAACAGGTGCACAACTAAGGAAGTTTTGCAATTCTAAAAAACCTATTTTAAAAAACCTTCCATCAATTTTAACAAAAGTGCCACACTAGTAACAGGGGAAATGGGGAAGGGGGGAGGATATATAGGAACTCTGTACTTTCTGCATGATTTTTCTGTAAACTTAGAACTACTCTAATAATAACGATTTTAAAAAAAAAGAGCCTATTATGATTGAGTTCCCTGTATATTGGTCCCAAACCCTCCATCCTGACACCTAAGGCTTCTAAAAGCCACATTTGCTTTTTATTTGACCTAAAGATGTCAGGGCTCCAAAGCATTTTTTAAAAAAATCCTTTATGCCTCTTGATGTTACAAAATAAAAAGAGGAAGCACATCGAAAGAGTACAGAACCAAAAGTCCAGAGGCCAGGTCACTGGGGCTCACCCTGACTCGACGGTGACCAAACAACCATGCTGGTACACTGGAGACAGGAATTTCCCAGGACAACCGGGGCATCCCCGGGCAAACCGGGAGAAGCTGGTCTCCCTATGGGTGACCATGGCCAAATCACAACTCACTGTGAGCACAGTTCCCTCGTCCTTAAAGTCTGTGTGAGGCATGGGATAAAGGGAAAAGGAAGGGGTGAGGTAGACCAGAAAATCTCCAGGAACTCTGTAGTTCTAATTTCTTGGGACCCTATAAAATATTTAGGCCACGTTTAATTGGATTGTATATATTGTATACCATAAGTGAATGCACATTTATGTAGGGTCAGAGAGCTATGGAAATAATTCTGTGAAGCTATGTGTTAAATTTGGAGTTATAGAAGCTTAGTAGTAAAATACAGCTAAGAGCTTGCAATTTTCTATTTTTCATTCCTATAGAAAAAAGGAAAAATAAACTGCTTTTAGAAAATACCCAGCTAACAAAAAAATTCTCCAATCCTAATATCCAACTTAACTCATCTCCACCCCTCCCACATGACAGGGCACCTAGGGAGGACATTTAGACAAAAGTTTAAAAGAGGAAATATTATTTTGACTTACGGACAGCCATTGTAAGAAAATATACTTCTACATTAATTTTAGGGTAAGAAATTACAAATGTGTGGTTACAAGTAAGTGCTAACCTCAAGAGCAAATCGAATCAACTGTTTCAACTAGCAACCCTCAAGCCAGTATAGCAATAAAAGAAAAAGACACATACACATCAGACCTGTTCACTTTCAAATATATTTCCTAATTTTGTTTCTCCAATACTGAAAAGTCCCACTTAAGAGGAAAAAAAACAAGTCACATAAGCTCAGGTGTAATAAAATCAGAACAAAATTTCAGGCTTCCTCTTTCCTCTTCAGGCATTCTAATTTAGAATTTAGATGATAACTGACCTACTGGTACTAATAAGGATTCTACTGAAAGCATGTTTGCCATGAAAGTTGAGTTGTGAAAAATATCCAAAAGTGCAAGTAAGAAAGAAGTGCTACTTTTTTTTTTTTTAAAGGCAGTAACATTCGGGGAAAGATACAAAAAATGCCTCTTTTCCCAAAAAACCTACAACATCCAAAGAGGGGAGAATATATATATATATAAAAGCAGTTTTATTCACACACCATATAATCTACCCAAAGTCTACAATCAATGGCTCTCAGTATAATCAAAGTTGTGCTTTCATCATCACCGTGATATATATTTTTTTAACTCATGAATGAACTACTTTATCGTATCTCATTATCATTCTCAGTAGATGAATAGCTGAACTACCATCAATCTTTATCCAACATACTCCTTAATGAAAACTGGTTCTGAGATATGAAGAGTCCAGGATCATCAGTAAGAGATTTCTCACTTGTTACTTAAGGACAGCTACAAAGTCTGTGTGTGCATTCACACACATGGCTATATATGTCCAGAGATGGGTGTATGCTTCTCCTTGGCTCTTCATACAAAAGTTTCTCCCCCTAAATCAGCCAATAGTTTGTGCAACTGGACTGTTAGGCACTGTGGGGATGTAAAAATGTGTGCATGAGAGAGGGTCTCAGCTCTGCAGATAGCTATCATTTACTTGTGGGGATGTGACATATTTATATGAAGAGTTTCCAGTGCCAGTAAAAAGGCCACCACATTTTTATTGGTAATACGGGGATGCCATCATCTGCATATTATTTGCATGAATTACGAAGCCTTAATCCAAGTAAAGAGAAAATAAATCCATGCCATTTATTTCAATTATGTTAAAACGCAATAAATAAACAATAAATAACAGAATTTATTTTGAGCATGTAAAAAAAGTAGCATACCAGTGGTAGGGAAGGTGGGGTGAGAGCTTTGATGGCCAAAATATCACCGAGACTCAGGAAAGGACATTAGGAAAAAGGAAACAGTTTTGTTATTAGCTCAACAATGGCAATGACAAAGAAGTGTGGCTTCTAAGGCAGGGCTTCTTAACCTTTTTTGTTCCACAGACCCCTTTGCCAGTCAGCTGAAAACCATGGACCCCTTACTAAGTCCACACTACACTGAGTATTATATAATAAATATATCACACCGCACCAACACGTCCCTACAAGATTAATGTTTTTTTGAATTTCAATTCAAGCTCGCGGACCCCTAGTTAAGAACCTCTGCTCTAAAGGCTTTTCTCAAAACCCAGAGGTGTGTAAGAACAAGTTACTGGGCTAGGTTTCTAGAGATGCAGGTTTCAGCCCAACTCCTTCAGCTGTATCGTCTCTTGCCCTGTTTCGTATAATAGCTGATGTTTGAACTAGGTGATGGCTAGTATTCCTTTAATGAACACTTCTGGTTACTCTTTCTGTGGCATGTTATATAGTATCCTTATAAGAAGTTTTGGTGTAGCTGTGATTGACAATTATGAAGATAAGATAAAAAATTATGTATTCATTGCTTTTACTTGGCTTAAAATTGGCTTGGCTATGCAGCAACCAAGAGTACAGAAATAATCAATTTCTTTTTTTTTATGATAATCCAATGACAACACACAAGTATGACCTTGGTGCAAAAAGGCTACATACATATCCTTTCATCTGGTGAATCTTATTCAACCCACAGTGTTAGAGAAAAAAGAAATTAAGAAAATAACCTGAAAATATGGGCTTTAATATTGAGCAATATCAAACTATTTCTATTATATTTTTTATGTTGGAAACATTCTTGTTTGGATACCTAAATCTTAGGACAATTGTCACTTAGTAACACAATGAATTTTAATATGATTCAATAAAATGCTAAGCAATACAAGCCCTCTTCATTCTTACATACTTTTTTGAGCCATTTCAGTTAAGAGATAAAAGAAATTCACACTGGGAAAGGGCTAAGACACTCAAGCTCCCATGAAGTGAATATCAGGAACAAAAATAAATTGGAGAATTGAAAAGTATTCTGGAAAAGCTTTTCAAATACTATTCTTGCTTGTATCTAGCTCCAATATACAGCTTAAAATTGGCCAATTTTTAAAAAGTATTTGTTCAACAGTTCCTGCATGTGGCATATGTTTCTGGGATACTTCTGACATTGATGAGAGATTGCAAAACATTTAGAAATGAAAATATTTTTAACTATAAGTTCCAAGTTTCTTGTGAACTCATCAAATGGAAAAAACATTTGGAAAATGGTACCTTTCAGTTTTAAAATGTTCACACAATGTACATGGAAAAAACATATAAAGCCAGTTCAGGACAAGGAAACAAGTCTAAATAAAATAAGGTCCTAAAATTTACTCTAGGAATCATTACCTTTCCTTTGCAATCTTTATCCTGTTTACTCCACAATACAGAAACTGTTTTATCCTTTGAGCTGGGAAGGATCATTTTTACCCTACCAAGATGATGACAGTACTACTGCAGTGCTCACCCAGCAAGAAACGCATGGATATGAAGTAGTGTCAACTCTTTCTATCAAACAAAGCATATGCACAATTTGATTTGCAATGCATTAATTTAGGAACTCAGCAGAAAGGCTCCTACTATATCTAGCTGATCTAAACTTGAGCTCATGATAACACTGCACAAAGCTATGGTAGATGAAAGTGATAGGTAATGCCAACAGAACAATCCCACTGACAACACAAACTCCTCCAAGGATTCTTCCAGGCACTGTGATAGGATACATATCTCCATAGCCAACTGTAGTCATAGAGATAATCACCCACCAGCAGGCAGCGGGGATGCTGGCGAAGTCCTTGTTGGATGTTTCCAGGTCCAACCCATGTTCAAGAAGCTGAGAAAGTGCACTAAAGATTGCCATGGCAACACAAATGAAAACAAGTAACATGACCATCTCTCGGTAACATCGTTTGAGAGTCAACCCAAGTGTCTGAAGACCAATGAAGTGACGGGCAAGCTTAATCACCCAAAAAATCCTCATCATTCTAAGCACCCTCAGGGTGACTCCAGCCCTCTGCAGTTGAGAGTTCTCGCCCGTAAAAACTGTCATTAACACGGAGATGTAATACGGCGTGATTGCCAGTAAATCAATGATGTTCAGGGGTCTCTTGACAAACTCACACTTGTTTTTGGAGATGATGAACCTCACGATACACTCTGCAGTGAACCAACCTATGCAGATAGCTTCAATTATCCTGTCAAGAGAACAAAAGAAGAATTGATCATTTTATTTTAAGCATATTAATAGCTCTTAGATTTCTTCAGATAGTACTACAATGACATACAAATTCAGTTACTTTTCCAGAAAACATAAAGTACAGACACCTTGACCAACATCATCAGATCCACCAGGACACAACAGAACAATACATAGTATAGTTCAACTGAGAACTGAACTTGATAAAGTTCTTGCTTATAAACTACATGTAATACCATTAGAACTATTGTTTTCACTTGTCACTAATACTTTGAAAAACGTATCTTATTGGTGGTTTGAAATGAACATACACTCTGTCAGCCACAGTGTGAAAATTTACTTACTCTTTGAGAACAGTGGTTCTCAACTGTTAGGTCAGAAAGTGATCTGGGGGACTTGGCTCCTACAGACAGTGGGCATGCCTGGGTTTTTGATGATTTACGTCTTGGAAAATTAGAGTGAACTCAAGATCATCACCTAAAATGTCACTCTCCCTTCTTTTCCAGGGAGTGGGAGACACTGAGGCTGAGCCAGCCCTTGGACAGTGCAGGAATGCCCTCTCCAGGAATGACCATCCTCATTTGAGGGTCACAGTGGAAGAAAGCCCTGCAGCAAAACAACCATGAGGATTTTCCCAGACCACAACAATTCTGTTTTTTTTTTCCATCATTATTTTTATGCAGCATATATATGTTTTAACTTTTTAAGTTGAAGTTTAAATTATTCATACACGAACATCCATAAACAGTAAGTGTATAGTATAAGTTGTGAACTTACAAATCAAACCTGCATATCATCTTACAGGGCTCCCATACATTACCCCATCACCAACACCTTGCATTGTTGTGAAACAATTGTTACAAACTATGAAAGAGCATCATCAAAACATTACTACTAACTATAGCCAGTATCTTACACTTGGTGTATTCTCCCCCCACCCACCTGGTTATTGATACCCTATATTAGTATTATATACTTGTTATAGTTCATGAGAGAATGTTCTCATATTTGTTCTGTTAACCAAAGTCCATCTTCCACGACAGGATTCATTGCTTTATACAATCCATTCAAACTGTACACTCAGTGGCTCTCATATTCATCACAGAGTTGTGCTGTCATCGCCTCAGTCAATTTTAGAATGTTTTCATTACTCCAAAAGGAAAAACCCCATACCCTTTTTTATCCCCCTATTGTCCCTTAGAATTGAAAGAATATCATCTTTGCCATTGCTGCAAAAATATTACAACATTACTGTTAACTATCGTCCACAAGTAATATTAGTTGTAATTTTCCCATGTGTCACCATATACTTAACATTTTGTAAAGGAAAAACATTCTTATACTATTAACCACTATCTTCATCCACCACCAAAACCACTTGGTTATAGAGTCCCCACATTATTCTCTAGCTTCCTTTCAATTGAAATATTACATCTACAGACTGCCCCTTTCAGTCACAATCACATTTATAAATTAGCAGTGTTAGTTATACGCACTATAATGTATTACCATTAACTCTATTCATTTCCACACATTTACAATAAACCTTATTAAAAATTCTACATACATTAAACATCAGCTCTCATTTTCAACCTACATTCAATTTCCTAGTAACCTATACTCTAGAGTTCACCTCTATGAATTTACTCATAGTTTTAATTCATATTAGTGAGACCATACAATATCTGTCCTTTTGTGTCTGACTTATCTCACTCAACATTAATGTTCTCAAGGTTCACCCATGTTGTCATATGCATTCCAATTTCATTTCTTCTTACAGCTGAATAGTATTGAACTGTATGTTTATACCAAATTTTGTTTATCTCCTCATCATCTGATGGACACTTGGATTGTTTCCATATTTTAGCAATTGTGAATGCTGCTGCCGTGAATATCGGTGTGCAAATGTCAGCTTACGTCCTTGCTTTCAGTATTTCTGAATATAGTCCTAGTAATGGGCTCCCTGGATCACATGGCAGTTCTATATTTAGTTTCTTGAAGAACCGGTAAACTGTCTTCCACAAAGGGTGTACCGTTCTACATTCCCACCAACAGTGACGGAGTGTTCCTATTTGTCCACATCCTCTCCAGCACTTATAGTTTTCTGTATTTGCAACAATGGCCAGTCTGTAAGGTGTGAAATGATATCTCAGTGTAGTTTTGTTTTGTCTTTGTTCTGTTTTTAGGAGGTGCTGGGGATGGAACCTAGATCTTGAACATGGGAAGCAGGCACTCAACCACTTCAGCTACATCCGTTCCCCTCAGTGTAGCTTTGATCTGCAGTTCTGTAACACCTAATGATGTTGAACATGTTTTTATGTGCTTTTTGGCCATTTGCATCTCCTCTTTGGAGTAATGTCTATTCAAGTCTTTTGCCCATTTTTAAATTGGGTTGCTTGGCTTTTTATCATTGGGTTGTATGATCTCTTTATATAACATGGATAACAAATCCTTGTCAGATATGTGGCTTCCAAATACTTTCTCCCATTGAGTAGGCTGCCTTTTCACTTTCTTGACAGAGTCCTCTGAAGCACAAAAGTGTTCAACTTTGAGGAGGTCCCATTTATCTATTTCTTTCATTGCTCGTGCTTTGGGGCTAAGGTTTAAGAAACCACTGCCTATCAAAAGATCTTGAAGATGTTTCCCTATATTTTCTTCTTGGAGTTTTATGGTTGCAGCTTTTATATTTAGGTCTTTGATCCATTTTGAGTTAATTTTTTTTTTAAGATTTATTTTTTATTTATTACATATCCCACCCCACCCCCCTTTCTGCTTGCTCTTGCTGTGTGTCCATTCCTGTGTTCCTCTCTGTCTGCTTTGTCTCCCCCGTTGCGGCGACGCGCCGAGACTGGTCACCGCGCAGGCGTCTTTTGCCCCGCTTGTGGGCGGCTTCTGCTTCCATTCACGGCCAGCTCTGCTTCAGTTTGCGGGTGGCTGGCTGCGCTCCGTTCGCAGGTGACCTGCCCTGCCCGTGGCGGCTTTGCCCTGTCCGTGGCAGCTTTTTGCCCTGCCCACAGCAGCTCCGCCCACCCACGGCGGCTTGCCCTTCTCAAGGCGGTCTGGCCGCTAGGAGAGGTCCCCGGGAACCGAACCCAGGGCCTCCGATGTGGTATACCGGCGCCCTATCCACTGGGCTATATGGCCGGCCCCTTGAGTACCTCTTTATATGTTTAAGGATCTCCTCTGTGACTTGTTTCTCTATGTCCTTTGTTCAAAGTGCTTTTAATCTGCTCATATGCATTATGAATATCCTTTGGGGGTATACAGGGTTTCTGCCATTTATTTAATCAGTTCTATTTTTTTTTCTCTTGGGATCTCTGTTCTTTGAAACATCAGTTTTGGAAAAGTGTTCAAGAGGTTGTCCCTATAAACATTTGCTTACAGCAGGGTTCAAAAAACTAAGGCCCTTGGGAGCGGATGTGGCTCAAGCGGTTAAGTGCCCGCCTCCCACATGGGAGGTCCTGGGTTCAGATCCTGGTGCCTCCTGAAAAAACACAAACAAACAACAAGCAAAACAAATTAAAAAACCAATTCAGGGAAGCCAATGTGGCCCAGTGGTTGGATACCAGCTTCCCAAATATGAGGTCCTGGGTTCAATCCCTGGCCCTTGTACCTCAAAAATAAACACAAAAACTAAGGCCTATGGGCTAACTCCTGCCCACAGCTTTTCTTTTTCTTTTTTCTTTCTTTATTTTTTTTCTCATACAGCCTGTGTTCTCAGAGTGGTTTTTATACTTTTTTTTGTTTTTTCATATTTTAATGCTTGAAATAAAAGAATATTTCATGACATAAGAAAACTAGATGGAATTCAAATTTCATTGGCCATAAATAAAGTTTTATGGGAACACAACTATGTTCATTCATTTTCATATTGTCAATGGCTGCTTTAGTGCTACAAAGGCAAAGCTGAACAGTTGTGTCAAAGACCGTATGGCTCTGCTTAAAACATTTACAATCTGACCCTTTATATAAAAAGTTTGCTGATCCTGGTTTATAGCAACGTTTTTCAAACAACCATAGAAGTATTCTTCAGAATCTATGAAGTTCTCCATAAAATGTTTGTAATGTTTGCTTTCATTTCTATAATAATCTTTTTTAAAAAAGTGCTTGTATAATCATATTATGAATCATATGGATGACCAGCTTCTTACTGTGTGACTCCATGCCCACGTTTGTCACAATGATCACATTAGTGCTCAGTAGAATATTTTCATTGTTGTGGGCTACGAGAAGAACAGAGGCACACTCAACATGTTAACGATGCAACCTGGAAAAAGGAAGGCTGCCCCACTTCATGTCAGCTCATACAGATAAAGATTTCATGGTAGTTCAAATGGAGAAAAGCACTGGGAGAAGTGAGTCATCCCAAGCCAGACCTCAGTACAGGATGCCACACTCCAAAGAACTGGGCAAGTATGTTGAGGATGCCTGCCCCCGGTCATGAGGAAGCCCAAGAAGTGGGCAATGCATGGCTTGGCCTAACCCACATCTACTAACAGAGAAATACTTTAAGCCCATCTTCTATGGATGGGGCCTTTAGACGGTAGAAATCTGTTTATAAAGAAATACAGAAGAACCATCCTGACTGAGACGGCTGAGTGAGATGCTTCAGGATGGGTCCTCCCACAGAAGCTTTGAACAATCAACAAGAATTGGAAAAAACACCTTTCTCAAAGCTCAAGAAAATAGTTAAAGGATTCAGTAACAGGGAAAGCCCTGCATCAAGAAAAATGATAAGTTAAAAGTTGTAAGATTTCGGTTAATAAATGGGATTGTAGCTGAAAGGGGCAGTCTAGGGATGTAAATGTCAATTGAAAGAAAGTAGAGAATAATCTATGAATAATATATGGTGAACCCAGAGGTGGATTAGGATTGTGGTTAATAATACAAATACAATAATGTTCTTCTATGAACTAGAACAAATGTACATCAATATTACAAGGGGGGGGCCAGCTGTGGCCCAGTTGGTGGGGCTCTGGCGGGCAGGGCGGGCCCCGCGGGCAGGGCAGGCCCCTGCAAGCGGGCCACCCCGCTGTGGGCTGGCTTGGTGGGTCGCGGGGGGCGGGGGGGGGACGACACGACGGACAGACAGGCGGGCACAGAGGAGTGCAGGGAGATAAGCATAGCAGGAGCAGGCGGGGGTGAGGGGATATATAATAAATAAAAAATATTACAAGGTGGTAAGAAAATAGTGATGCATGGGGAAAATGCAGTTAATGTAGCTTGTAGACTATAGTTAACAGCAATATTGTAATATTCTTGCATCAATGCCAAAGGGAGTACTTTATCACTACTAGTGGTCAATAATAGGGAGGTATGGGATTTTTCCTTTTGGACTAAGGAAAATGTTCCAAGGTATACTGGGGTGATGACTGCACAACTCTGATGAAAGTGAGAGCCACTGAGTGTACACTTCGGATAGAATGTACAATGCATGGGACTGTATAACACAGTGAACCATGTGGTGGAAGATGGACTGTAGTTAGTACAAATATGAGAGTGTTCTCTCATGAACTATAACAAATGTACAATACTAATACATAGTGTTAAGAATAGGGAATGTATGGAAAACATATACCAAACGTAAGCCATAGTTAGAGGTAATAATCTAATAATGTTCTTTCATGATCTGTGAGAAATGTTCCACAGCAATGTAAGGTGTTGGTAGAGGGGTGATGTATGGGAATTCTGGAATTCTGCATGTTATGCATGATTGTTTTGTAAACTAACAACTTGTAATAAAAAAATTTTTTTAAGATAATAAATAACATGAATGTTAATTTTAAAAGTTGTAGGATTTCATGGAGCCTGGGCTGGTCCCTCACTGTCCCCTCACCACTTCATGTGGAGCCAGCCCACATTCCTAGTGTGGGTTTCTAGCCCTGGTTCTAGAGAGAGTAGAGTAACACTTGAGCACATACTAGGAGCAGGTGAGTCAAGCCCAGTCTCTCTGGTGGCACTGAGCCAGCACACTCGTCCCATGCTTGCCATCCTAGAACTTGTCCTGCAGGTAGAGGGGGTCACAGAGCTGTCCTACAGAAGTCTGTGGGAGAGCAGGCAAGGCACAGCTGCCTGGGGCAAGGGACTGCTGGCTGTGGGACATACAGTGCAGTTCCCAGACAGTGAGGAAACTGTTTCCTAGGAAAGAAGGGACATTCCTATCCACATAAAGAAGGGAATTCCTAGGACCACATGCACATGCCCAAGGCACATTTGCAGAGAGGATCAGGATGGCTTTATGCTTTGGCCTTGAACTATTCTCCAACTCATTGTATGGTTAAGCTCTGAAGGATAGCGCTTGCACTGGTCAACTGGTAAACTGGCAGAATGGAAAGACGTTTTCTTTTTTTGTTGTTGTTAGCTCCTGGCATTCAAGAAAAGCTCTGTCATAACACTAGCTGGATAAGCTTAAGGAAAAGATGCATCAGAGTCTAAATTACAAAGTTAACACTTTAAAATCTCTACAATGTCCAGGTTTTAACAAAAGATTACAAAATATACAAAGAAACAGGATGAGATAGCCAGGCATGGGAGATTAAAGCATTAGCAACCATCAATAAGGATGACCAGACCTGGGACATAGCAAACACTTTTAAAAAATGGTCCTAAACATATCCCAGGTTTTTCTTGTGAAGATAGGTATTTGTAACAAGTGAAATATAAACTTTAAAAAACTATATTAACAAACAAAATACTATTTATAAAAGCAAAGCCACATGTTTAAAAAATCAGTAAGTCTTAAATTACATGCAATGCCTTTTCACTTTTAAAATAAAACTGCCCCTTCAGTTTTCCAGATAACAATCTGTTTTTTTCCCAATTAGTTCTCTAGTTTGACTTCCTAAGATTGTATTACTTATTACTATAAACATAGAATAAGGTCCACAGGATACTGTTAGTTCTTTCTCTTTGTTTTACTGTAAAGACTTGATAATTCTTGCCTGTTACTCAGAGGAAAAATTTTCACACAGAAGCTAAAGCAGCTTATATTGTGTAGATAAATACAGATAATATTGACCAAAAAAAAAAAAAAAAAGGTACTAAATAAGCTCTATCTAAGTGTGATGGTTAGGCTAATGTATCAACTCGGCCAGGTAATTGTGTCCAGGTGTTAGGTCCAGCAAGCACTGGGCTAATTGTAATACAAGAGCATTTATGAACTTCGATCACCAGTGGGTTTACTGCATGGATGGCTGGTTACATCTGCATCCATCAGGGAAACTGGATAAAGAATGGATGACGCTTTTATCCAATCAGTTGACTGCCATAAAAGGGAACTGATTTCAACATTCAGAGAGACTTTCCCAGCTCGTCGTTTAACAGCCAACTTCTCCCAGAAATTCATCAAGGACCCTTCATCGGTCTTTCATCGGAGCCCCTGGCTTGCAGCCTGCCTGCGGAACCTGGACTTGTGCATGCCCACAGTCACATGAGAGACTCTTATAAAATCTTATATTATTGACAGATATCTCCTGTTGATCCTGTTTCCTGAGAGAACCCTGACTAAAACACTAAGAGTTTAAGGAAAACATGGACAAGGAACTAAAGATTGGGCCTTACCTTGGAATATATAACCCATTTCCCCCAATGTATCCAAATTAGAGTCATTTATAATTTTCCCACACATGGTTCTTCTGCTCCTTTTATTTTAACTTATAATTAGCACTATACCTATCAAATATATGCCCCAGAGACTTAAATCTTCCAGCTATTCATATGTCAGTTGAGCCCTGAATCTCAGCACAGTTGCAGCCAACACCTAGCTCCAGTTCATCGGACTTACCCAGGACAACTAACAAAAGGATGATGATGGACAATGCCCATCCCAAAAAACAGAGTATCTACAACTGCAAGCAAGACAGTTCCATCCATGTGCCCCATGGGATTGAAGCCCCCTCTCAGCTGGAAGGAGAGTGGGCATCACCATCTCCAAATCCTTAACATTGAGGAATGAACAAACATAAGGGGGAAATGCAGCTATGGACCAAAGTAAACATTATTATTCTAGTAATGGAAGTACTTATAACAAAATTGACATCAAGATAGTGGTCATCAGAGGTTCTGAGGGTGGGAGAGGGAAAATTGGTGTAACATCAGGCATTTTGGGGACACTGGGATTTTTCTGCATGATATTGCAATGACTAATACAGGCCATTATACATTTTGTCAAAACCTATAAAATAGTGTGGTGCAAAGTGTAACATGTAAACTACAGACCATGCTTAGCAGCAATGCTTCAATAGGTGTTCATCAATTGTAACAAATGTGCCAACCACTAATGAAAGTTTTTAATGGCAGAAAGTGTGTGTGTGGGGGGGGGGGTGGCGGTTATATAGGAATCCTCTATATTTTTGTTGTAACATTTATGTAATCTAAAGCTTCTTTAAAAATAAAAGAAGCTGCCACGGACAGGGCAAAAGCCGCCACGGGCAGGGCAGGTCGCCCGCGAATGGAGTGCAGCCAGCCACCCGCGAACTGAAAGCCGGCCGTGAATGGAAGCAGAAGCCGCCCACAAGTGGGGAAAAGGCGCGCCTGCGCTGTGACCAGTCTCGGCGCATCGCCGCAGCAGGGGGGAAGGGAGATATGTGATAAAAAAAATTTAAAAATAAATAAAAATAAAAATAAAAGAGAAAAAAGAACTAAAGGAAATCAGGAAAATGATAGGAGAGCGTAAAGAAAGCATCACATTTCTGGAGATGGAAATTATGAAAAGAAACAAACAGAGCTGAAGATCATAGTAAAAGAGATTAAAAATTCCCTAGAAGGATTCAACAGCAGATTGGAGCTGGAAAAAAAAGAAGTTTTTTTTTTTTTTTTTTTTAAAGATTTATTTATTTTATTACATATCTCCCCTTCCCCCCCGTTGCGGCGACGCGCCGAGACTTGGTCACTGCGCAGGCGCGGCTTTCCCCACTTGTGGGCGGCCTCTGCTTCCATCACGGCCGGCTTTTCAGTTCGCAGGTGGCTGGCTGTGCTCGATTTGCAGGCGACCTGCCCTGCCCGTGGCGGCTTTTGCCTGTCCGTGGCAGCTTTTTGCCCTGCCCACGGTGGCTCCGGCCCGCCCATGGCGGCTTGCCATTCTCAAGGCGGTCTGCCCGCTAGGAGAGGTCCCCGGGAACCAAACCCAGGGCCTCCCATGTGGTTTCCCAGCGAGCTCTT
>PVKH010004436.1:0-23381 GCA_004027955.1 Chaetophractus vellerosus
GTGTCCACTCTTGTGTTCCTCTCTGTCTGCTTTGTCTCCCCCCTGCTGTGGCGACATGCCGAGACCAGTCACCGTGCAGGCGGCTTTGCCCCGCTTATGGGCGGCTTCTGCTTCCATTCATAGCAGGCTCTGCTTCAGTTCGCGGGTGGCTGGCTGTGCTCCGTTCGCGGGCGACCTGCCCTGCCCATGGTGGCTTTGCCCTGTCTGTGGCAGCTTTTTGCCCTGCCCATGGCGGCTCTGCCCGCTAGGAGAGGTCCCTGGAAACTGAACCCGGGGCCTCCCATGTGGTATACCGGTGCCCTATCCACTGGGCTATGCGGCTGGCCCCTAAACAACACATTCTTAACTAACCATTGGGCCAAAGAAGAAATCACAAGGGAAATTGGGTAAGATCATAAGACGAATGAAAATGAAAACACAACATAGTAAAACCTATGGGATGAAGCAAGGCAGTGCTGAGAGAGAATTTTTTTTTTTAAAGATTTATTTTATTTATTTACCCCCCGCCCCTTGTTTGAGGTCACTGTGTCCATTTGCTGTGTGCTCTCATTTTCTCTTTAGGAAGCACCAGGAACCAAACCTGGGACCTCCCATGTGGAAGGGAGGTACTCAATCACCTGAGCCACCTCAGCTCCCTGGTTTGTTGTGTCTCTCATCATCTTTCCTCTTTGTGTCTCTTTTATTGTGTCATCTTGTTGCATCAGCTCACTGCGTCTGCCTGCTGTGCCAGCTCGCCTTCTCCAGGAGGCACCGGGAACCGAACCTGGGACCTCCCATGTGGTAGGCAGAAGCCCAAATACTTGAGCCAGATCCGCTTCCCAGAGAGAGAATTTTATAGCTCTAAATGCGTACATTAAAAAAAAAGAAAGATCACAAATCAGATGCCTAACTTCACAACTGAAGGATGTAGAAAAAGAAGACCAAACTAAACCCAAAGAGAGTAGAAGGAAGGAAATAACAAAGATTAGAGCTGAAATAAATGAAATAGAGAATAAAAAATTAAAAACAAAACAAAACAAAAACAACACAATAGAGAGAATCAACAAAACCAAAACTTGGTTCTTTGAAAAGATCCATAAAATCAAGACTTTAGCTAGACTGACGAGAGAGAGAGAGAGAGAGAGCGCGCGCGCGCACACAACTAAAATGAGATATGAAAGAGGGAACAATACTACAGACTCCACAGGGGGAAAAAAATGCATAAGAGGATACTATGAACAATTGTACACCAAAAAATTAGACAACCTAGACGAAATGGACAAATTCCTGTAAACACACAAACTACCTATACTGACTCAAGGAGAAACAGAACATCTTAATATACCAATAGCTAGTAAAAAGACTGAATCAGTAATCAACAACCTCCCAACAAAGAAAAGCCCAAGACTAGATGGCTTCATAGATGAATTTTACCATTTCAAGAAGAATGAACACAAACTCTGTTCAAACTCTTCTCAAAAATTTGAAGCAGAGGAACACTCATTATATGAGAGGCTAACGTCATCCTAATACTAAAGCCAGATAAAATACAACAAGAAAAGAAAATTATAGATCAATATCCTTTATGAATACAGATGCAAAAATCCTAAAAAAAAACAAAACAAAACAAAACAAAAAAACACAGCAAACAAAAAACAAGCAAATTCAATCCATCAGCACATTAAAAGAATTATAGAATATGATCATGTGGGACTTATTCCAGCTATGCAAGGGTGGCTCAACATAAGAAATCAATTAATGTCATACATCACATACTAATGATGAAGGGGGAAAAAAACACACACGATCATCTCAATTAATACAGAAAATGCATTTGACAAAATCCAGCACCCCAAGGCATTTGATAAAATCCAGTACCACTTTTTGATAAAACACTCAGAAAACTAGGAATGGAAGGAAACATCCTCAACAAGATAAAGGTCATCTATGAAATCAATGGTGAAAACCTGAAAGCTTTCCCTCTAAGATCAGGAACAAAACAAGAATGCTCACAGTCACCACTGTTATTTAACATTGTACTGGTAGATCTAGCCAGAGCAATTAGATAAGAAAAAGAAATAGAAGGCATCCAAACAGGAAAGGAAGAAGTAAAAGTTTCCCTATTTGCAGATGACATGATTCTATAAATATCAAACCCTGAAAAGTCCACAACAAGGCTACTAGATAGCGCTAATAAAAAAACTGAGCAAAATGGTGGGATACAAGCTCAACAGACAAAAATCAGCAGCATTTCTAGACACTAGCAAAAAACCTGAAAAGGAATCAAGAAAAAAATTACAACTAAAAGAATCAAATATATAGGAATAAATTTAACTAAGGGTGTGAAGGATTTGTACATGAAAAATTATAAAAAACTCTGCTGAAAGAGAACAAAGATAACCTAAATAAATGGAAGGACATTCCATGTTCATGGATTGGAAGACTAAATATTGTTAAGATACAAAGCCCATTTCAAAGTGGCACAATTTCAGGAGTGGAATTTCCATATTGACAACATTAAAAAGATGGGAGAAGTTTAGTCACATAACCAGCAACCAAAATTATTCTAATCTCGGTGATTGTGGATATAAATGCCAATCCTTTTGTTTTGTGGCTGTAATGTAGAATGCACTTCACTAGCGATTAATCATTCAATACTTTGAACACTCACTATTTGAAAAACCTGGAAGATACCAAGATGACAAACTCACTACCCTGGGGGAACTTAGAGTTCAATTCAACAAATGTTTATTTGTTAACCAGAGGTTAATAAGATAACTCAAGGAGCTTATGCAGAGCTAGAAAGATCTTCAATAAACAACAACTAGGTCATAACCATACATACTGATTTGATAACAAATCAAGGAGTTAACCTACTTTAGGAAGTCAGGTAGAAATCTCCCTGTGGTGGTTTGAAGCAGCATGTACCCCAGAAAAATATGTTCTTAAATCTAATCTATTCCTGTGGGTGTAAACCCATTGTAAGTAAGACATTTTGATGAGGCTACTTCAAAGGTGTGACCCACCTCATTAAGGAAGGGTCTTAATCCTATTAAGATTAAGTTATAAGAGAATGAAATTCAGACAAAGAGAGAAAAAGTCACGGAAACAAGAAGCTGAAATCAACCAAGAGAAGGGGAGGGAAGGAAGAGACTAGTAGACGCTGCCACATGCCTTGCCATGTGGCAGAGGAGCCAAGGATCACTGGCAGCTGGTCTTTGGGAAGAAAGCACTGCCTGGGTGATACCTTGATTTGGACATTTTCTTGGCCTCAAAACTGTAAGCTAATACATTCCCACTGTTCGAGCCAAACCATTTCATGGTATCTGCTTTAAGCGGCCTTGTAAACTAAAAGACTTCCCTAAAAAGTGATACTTAAGGAGAGACCTAAAGGATGAAGAAGTATAGCAGGTGAATGTCGGGCACTGGGGAGAATATTGCAGGCAGAAAGAACAGCATATGCTAAGGTCCAGTTTAAAAAAAAATGGAATATGTAGGAAGCGCAGTATGGCTGGAGCATGAAGGGTGGCAGCAATTAGAGATGTGGTCGGAAGTTAAGTGGGGCCAGGACAAAGACGACCTTGAAGGCCACAGGATGATTTTCAGATGGCATCTTAAAATCCATGGAAGGCAACGAAAGATTTAATCAGGCAATGATATGGGAAGATTTCTATTTTCAAAAATAACTTTAAATATATTGTGGAATGTGGTTGGAAAGAGGTAGCACTCAAAGCAAAAGATGATGCTCGTGGTTGGGATATGGCTGTGGTTCTAAATTGGAGATGATTTTGCTTCCCAGGGGACATGTGGCAATATCTGGAGATAATTTTGATTGTTATAACTTGGGTGTGTGGCACATACAGTATTACTTACATCTAGCTGTGTAAAAAAAATCCAACCCAAAATGTTGATAGTGCCAAGTATGATAAAACACTGGTATAAAGTAATGGCAGTGGGGATGGAGAAAAGAAGATGATTTGAGAGATATTTAAAGGTAAAACCAAAAAGACAATAAGGAAAAAGAAGTCAAGAATAATGCTCTGGGGGCCGGCCGTAGCCCAGTGGATAGGGCGCCAGTTCACCACATGGGAGGCCCCGGGTTCGGTTCCCGGGGACCTCTCCGGGCGGGCAGACCACCTTGAGAACTGCAAGCTGCTGTGGGCGGGGCAGAGCCACTGTGGGCAGGGCAAAAAGCCGCCACGGGCAGGATAAAAAGCCGCCACGGGCAGTGCAAAGCCACCATGGGCAGGGCAAGCCGCCCGCAAACGGAAGCAAAAAACCACCTGTGAACGGAAGAAACAAAGCCACCTGCGAACAGAGCAGAGCCACCTGCGCAGTGAGCTGACTTGGTGGGTTGCCGCAATGGGGAGGAGACAGAGCAGACAAAGAAGAACACAAAAGTGAATACAGCAAGAGCAAGCAGAAAGGGAGGTATATGTAACAAAAAAATAAATAAATTAAAAAAAAAAAAGAATAATGCTCTGGTTTTTGGCAAGACATATGAAGAAAAGTGCTATAGCAGTTGCAGATACAAAGTATTACGGGAACAAAGAAGAAAGACACAACTAATTAGGTAAGATATGGGGTGAAAGGGAGCGAACCATACAAGGGCTAAGCAGAGTATTCTCTTATTCTACTCAAGCAATAATTTAAAATGAAATAAATTGTAGGGGCTTGAGTTATGTACCCCAGGAAAACATGTTATTAATCTTAGTCCATTCGTGTGGATGTGAACCCATTGTAAATAGAACCTTTTGATGAGGTTATTTCAATTACTGTGTGGCCCAACTGAATCAGAATGGATCTTAATCCGATTACTGGAGGCCTTATAGAGAAGAACACAGCAGGAGAAGCAAGAAGCTGCAAGTCAATGGAACCCAGAAGAGAAAAGAGAAGACACTGCCCTGTGCATTGCCATCTGACAGAAAAGGCAAGGAACCCCAAAGATTGCTGGCCAGCCAGAAGATACTGACTCTGGGAGGAATTAAGTCTTCTAGGCTCTGAAATTGTGAGCCAACAGATTCCTGTTGTTAAGCCAATCCACTGTATAGTAAAATGAAACAAAAACATAATGAAATTAAATAAAAGAAAGTTTAAATATTACTTACAATTTTGTCATAAAAGTCTTTTGGAAGTTTGGAAAGAATTTCTACTGCTTCCAAAAGCTCATAAGCATCTATTTGTGGCACTTCATCACCATCGTCACCACCTTTGAGGAGAAAAACAGACAAACCTTAAAAACAGATGAAATTGTTTTATTGTTTTATGTATCAGACAGTTATCAATCCTGCCACACACCTGATGAAATCTTAATATACAAGGTTACAAATGTTACAACCATCTTATATTTTCTTAACTGATAGCCCTACAAGCTAAGTGAACACAGGTTCTTGTAGCAGTGCCAGTTTTGTAAATTGTAATAAAAACCAGGGTTTAAATTTGGCTTACCTCCCTCAGCATCTCCACCAGCAGACTGCTGCTGTTCTAATTTAGCTTCTAGTTCTTGCTGGGAACGCAAAAATCGACTTGGTTTAGGAACACCTGTTGGCAGTTTGACCCATTCTTCTTCTAGTTCTTTCAACTGTGAAAAACAAAATATTTTAGGACTATGTCTACATCTCTGCCATTAGAAAACATACTTAACATTTATACTTACTGATACATCTGAATCCAATTTCTTATTTATATAGCTCCAAGAGGGTAATCAAGATAAATTTAAATTGTACATATTTTGTAGCCCAAGATAAACCAACTTACATTTACTAAAGGATGTATGTCTAGGCTCTGAGAGAGAAGAATAAAATCTGCTTTTTATTACACTTTCATTAGTTCATGAATTCAGATATATTTGCATCAGAACACAATCTCCAAAATCAATTATAACAAAACCCAGACAGAATGCATTTTCTCTAAACCTGTATTAAGTCCTGTCATTCAATAGCATTATAAAAGGATCTTTTATATTGACATAGATGAACACTAACATATTGGAATCACTGAATTTATGGTATTTAACTTGACAGGACAAAATAAAAGTAGAGAAAGCTAGCCATGCTCAGAAAAATCAACTGAATTCAAAGTTATGAATGAAAAATCATTATTTGTACAAGAGGAATATTGATAACAATCACAGGAAGCAAATATCTTTACATACATTATGCAAAGACAAACAGAAAACTTTATGTCTCACCTGGACAGAGTTTATATTTTGTAATGGGGGTCTCAGAGCATCCCGAATCCATCTGTAAATCTCCACAGCAATTAATTTGGCTTCATCTCGAACAGCCTTCTCTCGAGATTCAAAGAGTTTTGGCAACACTTTGATAATTGGCTTAAGCAAGATGATTTTTGAACCAAATTCACTAGAAATAAAAATTGGAAAGAAATTTGTCATCATGCAATATGCTTGGGTAAAGTGTTAAATTTCTTTCATTCAAACATAGTCCTGTACCTATATATTATTAGGGTTATAGAATTTTTTTTTCTGGCAGCAAAAAAAAAAAAAAAAAGGGAACTGATACTACATCCATATTTAAATTCCACTCTTCCATGAATATTATTGTCTAGGGCCCAAAATAATATTATTATTTAAAAACTAACCTTCTAGATAACTGATATTCAAATCCATAAAGGCCCAATACTTGTGTAATATTTTAAATATATATGTATATTTGCTTAAAAATATAAATGAATCACTTTATAATTATTTAAATGAGGGAGATCTACTTTTAATAGACTTTAAATAGTTCTTAAAATTAAGGTGATTCACTCAATTAGATAGATCACGACTCCTCGCAGTGTGTGTATCATTCCTAACTTCATACTTATCACACTGCAACTTCGGGCAACTTAAATCTCTCTCTGCTTCAGTTTTCCATGGGGAAAACAACTGTATGCTGGCTTCTTAAAAAAGAGAACACATTTAACCTTACATATCTTCTATGTATTATATTTTTAAGTTCCCAACTGGTCAATTTTAGCTTTCTGGTGTCACTGCTAACATTTCTGAATAACTAATTTTGGAGCACGAGGGACTTAGTTATGAAAGAACACCGAAAATCTACATGAGTAGTAAGACCCATATATATTATTTATTTCATGTGCACAGCGGGCATGCAATAAAAATTTTTAGAAATAGCTGTTGACCTACTCCAACAGGTGAAAGAAGGAGACTGAAAATACTTTCCATAGAAAATCATTTTTAACAAGATATCTGGCTGTGTGACATTGTTTAAACATAGATATCATAACATGAAAATAAATTACATGATCTCCAAGATTTTATTCAAGTGACCTTGATTTTAATAGAAAAGAACATAGTAATTCAGCTCAGCTAAAACTACAGGAGAAATAAGAAATCATGGTGATGATAACCCTTTCTACTTTAAGGACACTTAACATGGTGCCTGAAGAAACTAAGATTTGGAATCTCAATCTTCTTTTGCATAACTATTACTTCATGGTTTTTTTTGTTTGTTTTGAGGTACCGGGGCCGGGGATTGAACCTGGGATTTCATATGTGGGAAGCCAGCGCTCAATCACTGAGCCACATAAACTCCCCTGAGTTGGTTTTCTAGTTTGATTTTTTGTTTTGTTTTTAGGAGGCACCAGGAACTAAACCTGGGACCTCTCATGTGGGAAGCAGGCACTCAACTGCTTGAGCCACATCTGCTCCCCGTTTCTTTTTTGTTTCTCTATCCTGACCTGCTTCTGAAAGATAGAAAAAACATCTGGAACAGGTCCACGTGGAATTTAGACACTTTAACAAATCAAAACCTAATTTTGATATTAAACAAATTACCATAGAAAAACAAAAGGGTTTTAGAAGTATGTTTTAAGGGCTATATAGAATGTTTTTGGTCTAAGCTATTACTAACAAAGATGGCATTAGGAGGTCCTGGCACCTAGGAATGAGCAATTTGGTCTCAGGGTTCTTAAGGGGCCAAGGGAGCTACCTTTTTCCAGAGAACCATTATAGATTCTGAGATGTTTTAAGATAGGATAAGACTAAATAGCAATATCTATAAGGAGGATAGAAGATATACCTAATCTGTTCTTTTCCTACCCTTAATCTTTCAGTCAATTTTAAAATGAAATAAACCAGAGTTTACTGCATTTCAGAATAGAAACTTCAAATTTAAAGGTAAATTATTGTATAATAAATATTTTTATTAAGAGATCCATTACTACCAAAGACAGAACAGATCTACTGACAGAAACACAGTGCTAATAACCAAATCAATTCACTAGATTTCTAAAACGATAAAATGAGCATTCCATTTACTACTCATAAAAACACATAATGCCTACCATAACCAAATAGGCTAGAAACAACGAAAAACTGATCACACAAGAATCTAAGTGAAAGTCAAATTTTACAAAAGAACATTATGAACCAAGCTAAAGACAATTGTGAAATTGAGGATAGTTTAATGCAATTGAAGAATTTTGATACTTTCACATAAAATAAATACCAAAGGGAGTATTTTCTCCCAGATATAGCCCATAAACAAAATCACAAGAAAGCTGAGTTGAGATCATCCTCACTCTGACAAGTCATATATTTAGCATTTCACTAGAGCTACGTCTAAAGCATCTCATGTGGACAGTATTTGGGGACAGGACATCAGATTAGAAGGACTGCCAAATCAGAACAAACTAGTGGTTTGTCTAATTCAGTTTTCCATAGCATATTATAGCCACTTAACCCTGAAAGAGAGTCCATTCATGAAAAGCTTCATGGCCAAACAGCAAGAAATTCTAGGATTGAAAATCACTTATTACATAAAAGTAAAGTTATTTTCTATTTGCAGTTGCTGTGGTTCTGTTTAAATCATAGAGCCTTTGCTTTTACTTTAATAAAATGGGACCTAAACAAAGGTTTGCTTTAGCCAACACTTCAAAATACAGAAATTTATACTTGAGGAAAGCAAAAGACAAAGAGCTGAGGAGTGCTTTTCCAAGAAAAGGTCAATTCTTTATCTGAGAACAGGTCAGAAATACTCCATGTTAATCTTCATTAGGAAGGGTTTTAGATAAAACAGCCATGCGACAGACTTGAAGGATAAAAGTACTTAACACAAAGTGCCACACCTGAGGAATAACTTTAGCTTTTTCAGTTTACTGAAAAAGTTTACTGGTGGTTGTGGCATACCAAGTCAATTCCAAGAGTCTCCATTTCTGTTTAAACCAGGAACCCAAACTAAAGGAAAAATAAAAAGTCTTACCTTAAGGCCTTCCTCAGTGTCTCTATACAGGCCACTATGATCTTGGGGTTCTTATTATCCAGGCCTTTCAGGAGTTCCTCTTGCACAGCCTCTCCTTTCTCAATCTCTATGTACATTAGACAGATTTCTATGCCTAGCTCCTTGGCTTTGGCTTTAGGCTGGTTGAACACTTTACTTACAACCCCTGATACAACTTCTCCTGTGGTTCTGTAATATAGATTATAAACAACCACCGCCAAAAAAACAGAAACACAAAAACAAAAACCATACACTTTAGTAGAAAGAACTGGATAAAAGTCATGGAAAGGGGGGTACAAGTACTTTAATAAGTGCTTAGGAATAACGGAAATGAGTATCTAAGTTTTAAATTTATGTTCCAGTACATTAAAAAAAATAATAAAATAAAATAAAATAAAATAAATAAAAACTGAAACTAAGAGTCTAAGACATGTCATACCAGACAAAGAAACAGAACCATGTAGGGATTTTTAAGTTATATATATTTAAATCCCTGCTTTAAATGTTTACAAATGTAGAAAATTCAAACAGGAAAGCAAAAATCCCTTGAAATCTCACCACCCAGAAGAAACTACTTTTGACTTTTTCCCTCTATCTTTTCAGATTTTTCCTTATGCTTATGTATATATGAATATACAGGCATATTTTACAAAAATAGGATTACAGAGAACTTGCTTTTTTTAAAACATTTTTTAAAAAGTCACTTAAAACACTTCTTAGAACAAGGGAATTTCCTCATAGAGGGAATGGATATGTTGTACCTTTAATAACAAATGACTGCTCTCGACTACTTGGCAAGACTTTACTAGTACTTTTATTGCTTTGAGCCTCTTAAATTAAATAAAGCTAAAGTACTAGGAATTAGAAGACTTGCGTGGGCTAGGATTACATAAAACATTTGTCAAAAAACAGCTTCTGAGATCAGAAGGAAAAAAAGAAAGAAAAAGGAATAGTTTTACGTATAGCAGGGGAACCAGCTGATGCTGACTAATCAAACTCTCAAATTAAGGTTTTACTATAACCTTTGAAGTGAAGCATATATTCCTTGTGCAATTAAGTCAAGGGTCTCAAAACTTTGTGTGGAGGGCTACTTTCAGTGACAAAAAGGCTAGAGTTAGAAAAATCAGGTTTATGGAGTATGGGGGACAGGAGTGACCAGAAAGCTCTATAAATCACAGCTGAAGTAAAATAGGCAGGGAGACATAGAGGTTGTCTAGTCAGCATTACCTCTCTCAAGAGATTAAAATTCTTAATGATCACAGGGAAAAAGATGTGATTTTAGGATCAGCTAGCTGGGAACCCTTAGAGAAAATTTTTTGTAATGCCCAAATGCTTTTTTGAGTGGAATTCTTATAATTTGCTGATGACTTAGGTTTCTTCTAAAAGTGACTAAGGACTTTCCCTTTTAGTGTAGAATAATTTCCATACAAAAGGCACAAAAGGAAATGACTTGCTCATCGAACCTCAAGGTAAAAACTCAAGATTAGATTTCTGATTTTCAACGTCTCTTTAGAGAGCTCATGTACTTCTAAGAGCAGACAAAGACTGGATGAAAACCAAGTATCCAAGAGCTATGAAAGTAAAAAAATTAATATATTTAAAAAGTGCTAGGAACTAAGGACAGTTATCCATAATATACATTAAAGTTAATCTTAATCTATGCAGCACCAGACAGAAGCTTTTACTAAAATAATTAGAAAAGAAACTACTTACTTTCCTGCTACATGGGCATTTTCAACATAAACAAGTGAAGCTTCTAATCCTTTCAACTGAACCACTGCATTGGAATCAGTCACAAATTTTTTGATCAGTCCCAAAAATTTGGACCATTCTGGGCTCTTTTCATCTTTTATTTTCTGGAAGATCTTCAGGGCTTCTTCATATCCACTTAACCTTGCTTTCCACAGCTAAAAGAAAAGTAATTTTTGAAACAAAACAAAATTTGTTATGTTTGTAATGGTATTATTATCTACTATTAATTTGGGGGGTGGGAATGACCATATCATACTAGGTAATTTGAACAAAGAATCCCATGATTGGAAACAAAAAAAGAAGTTTAAGAAATTCAGTTTTCAAAAAAGATTAGCTAATAAGCCTTTTAAGTGTGTAATATTACAATACTCTGCCAAGACAACCTAAAATTCATAAAAGGCCTTGAAAAAAGTATCTCACTTTATAAACAAGGATTAGTTATTACTTGTTTATAATATGGTATTAAAGATGTGACAGTTCAAACATGGAGAAATCATCCTGCTGAAACTGCCCAACCTTCAAAGTATGCTGTTTTTCAGTTTTATTGGTGTAATCATTAGACAGCCTTATACTACACTATGAAATTTTTAATCAATAATTTATTCATCTTAGTAAATTTCAGATACCTTTACTGAACTATTCTTCTGTTTTCATTGATTTATTTCATTAAATAGATATTTAATATTAAAAAAAAAAACAGTCCTGGCCCCTGTGGAGATTATGCTTTAGTAGTAGAGAAGGTCATTAACCATACAAATAAATTTAAAATTAAAGTGATAAGTGCTACAAAGGAGAAGGAACTTGGTGCTATAAAACTATATAACAGTAGGTTTATTCTGATTAAGAAAAGGTTTCCCTAAGAAAGTGGTGATTGAGCTGAACTCTGAAGAATAAGTACGAATTAAACAGGATAGGGTGAAAAAGAAGATTCCAGGAGAGAGAACAGTGTATACAAAGGCCCTATGGCATCAGGGAACAAGGTATTTCCCACTCCTATAGAGAAAGAGAAGGGGAGTATGGTACGAAATGAGCTAGAGAGGACTGGTTAAGGCCAGACCATGCCAGATTGTGAAGTCCAAATTAAAGATTCCACTCCTTATTCTAAGACAATGACATGTTTTGGGGAAGGATAAGTGAGAGTTTGGTATGTGAGATTATCAAATTTGCATTTTAAAAAGATCACAATTACATTGTGTTAAATGTGCAAAATACTGTCTTTGGCACTGGTAGAGAATTAATTTTTTTTTATCTCAATACTCTATTAGATGAAAGAGTTAAGGATCAACATATGGTTGAAAAACAGGAAAAATAATCTATATATTATTTATTGAAACGAAAATATAATTGGGGCAGGTGCTATATTCACAGAAAAAAACTACTAAGGAAAGAAAGCTGCCCAATCTACTGCATGATGCCTTTAAGCTCTGAGGTAGAAGGCCCTACCCATTTTGCAGCTCTAATTAAATTATAATATAAATTAGCATCACAAGGTGTACATTGACTAACAATCTAAACCAGATGTCTCCATTTTTTCAGTTTCAAAAACATAATAAATGAAAAAGTAGGGACACAAGTGGGAAAAAAAAATCCACCAACTCCTACCGGATTAAAAAGTTCTTAGCACATACTAACCAATAAAAGATTGTAAAGTCTTCAAGAAATTTATATATTTTGTCTGCCCCTTTTATGTGAGAAAAGATAATATCTACAAAAAAACAAAAAACATTACAAATAGCTATCATTCTAAATAGGTTCCAAAAGCCTCCCCCCAAAATTTGTTTTGTTGAAATTTAACATACTATATACTAACAATATCTATAATAATGAATTAAAATGAACTAGGTCACAGTTAATCTGGCTTTATCTGAAGAGATTGATTTTAAAGTTAATTTTTTATACAGGGTTAAAGAGTAGCTCTATAGAGGATATAGGGACCTGGGCTCCAAATTTCTACTCTACTTATATAGAATTGTATGTATACAACTATGTGGGTTAATATATTTACTGTGTATTTTTAGCAGTCATCAACCATAAATCTTGAACAATCAGAGTCAAAATAAAACTTTAAAGAACTGCCAACAACCTAAGAGGGTTAATCTGAGAACCTGCTTTACTAATTTATTAAGTAGAATAAATTTATAAGGGGGGGAATAGAGTTCTACAATCTACTAAATGGCAGTTTTTTTGTTGCTTTAAGAAAGATTAAAAATGAAAGAAATTTAAGAGGTATAGTTGGGGAAAAATAGAATAATCTGAAAAAACACCTACTAAATAATGATTTTATATATATATATATATTCTTTCTTCTTAACTTAAAATAAAATAAACCAGAATAAAAAGATTGGTAGCTTCTGAGGGTAGATATTAGAATACTGATTCTACAGATCAGAGAACCTAAAAAATGCTGAAGTTCTATGACAGAATTCAGAACATATCTCCAAATAAAAGTTTCTATACAATGAAATATTACTAAATACTTAGCTACTCTGAGCATACTGTACATATACAGGAGGAGATAACAAAACTAGCCAGTTAGTAATACTTTACAGGTACAACTTGCTTTCACTTCACCCATGTATCTTCTTTGAATTCTTCCCAGAGACTCAAAGAAAAAAGTTTTTATTGAGCCAGAAAAGTCCATTTTCAATTAGATAAAATAACAAATATTTAACAAGACATCCATGTTTCTGAAACTGCTAATGTTTCCACATGCTCCTAAGTAAGTAAACAGTATAACTGCTGACAAAATAAGCCGATGACACTGAAATTTCAGTTCCAGAAAATTCTCACCTTGTGTTCACATTTCTGGTCAACTGGCAGTTTCATCCACTCACTGTCATCTCCCATTGTGCTTCCAGTTTTTCCTTAGGATTAAGAGTAATTCCTGACCAGATAAAAATAGATACCTATTAGCTCTAGCAATCAAACAATCTCAAGACAAAATGACTTTTCTGAGATTCTATTTATTTTATCATGCACATACCAACAAGAGGAATAAAGCCCATTCTTTGGTCAGAACCCATTTAATTCTATTAATAGAATATTCTATAAAAGCCAATTTAAAAAATCTAAATCAACCTAGAAAGGATAGACACAATTGCTTTATTTATTTATATATATATATATATAAAAGATGCTTATATATTTTCCCAAATGGGAATGTGTTAGATACATGACAAAACTAGAATTCAACTGAAAAGCTGAGGTACTTGGCTTTTTAAAAAGTCAAGAAAAGAGTTTTGGCTTTCAACTAACCTAAAATTTCTTACAGGAAATAATCAAAATGGAAAATCTCAATGCTACCTAGCTCTCTACATAAACCTGGTATACTTGACTCTAGTCAAAATGTTTATGTAATCTAGCAAAATATTAAGTCGCTGATAAACAATTCCTATATATTCTTTATGCTAAAACCACTTCTTAGTAAAGTTTATAGTTAACATTCCTGTAGTAACCTCACACTCTATGCACATGTTCCTAAGAAAGTCAACAGTATAACACTTAACTAACACCTTTTTTTCCTGATTATAAAAGCAATATAATGTTAACTGCAGAAAATTTGGGAACCACAGAGAATACATAAGTAGTAAAAACACAATTTCTTCATCTATTGGTAATCATGATGAATACTCAAGTGCATGTCATTCTAGCCTTTTTGTTTTTTGAGGTACCGGGGGCTGGGGATTGAACCCAGCACCTCGTACATAGGAAGCCGGCGCTCAACCACTGAGCCCCACTGGCTCCCTGAGTTGGTTTTTTCATTTGTTTGCTTGTTTGTTTTTAGGAGGTACCAGGGACTGAACCCGGGACCTCCCATGTGGGAAGCAGGTGCTCAAATGCTTGAGCCACAACTGCTCCCTCCAGGTTCCCCCCCAACCCCAAGGCTTTTTTCAATGTACATCAAGTATATGAAATATATAGAAAGGATGGGGATAATCCTATTTCATAATCTTTTTCTTATAAAGTCACCAAAACTTTCCTATATGTGAGAATATGTTTAAAGGCTGCATAATATTTCATTTTATGAATGTACCATAATTGCCAAGCCTACTATTGGATATTTACATTTCTTCCACTTTTTCAATATCATAAATAACATGTAAGACCCCCACATATTAAAGCTCCTGTTTCTCTCTCCATCCCAAATACTAGCCTGACATAAAAAAATATATATATTTTTTAATTTATTTTTAAATTTTTTATATATCTATATATATATTTTAGGATTCATTGATTACATAAATGTTACACAGAAATTCCAGGTGTACCCATATGCCACCCGCCCCCACCTCCCACAACCTCCCACATACACATCCCTCAGAGAGTGTGGCATAACGCCTGTGATAGATATACACATTTTGGGGCTTTGCCATCAAGCATAGATCACAGTTCAGTCTGTAGACGACCCTCTCTCCCACACCTTCTGCATGATACATGATGATACAAAATGGCCTACAACCTCCATTGCAACATCACCCACACAATTCCCAAGTTCCCAAAAAACCCTGCATTATAATTGCCCTTCCCTCTCCCTGTCCCCAAAGTGTCCAGTGACCCTGGCTCCACATAATTTTGCAATTTCTTCCATTGCATATATCACAACTCTATAGCAGGACACCAACAAGTCCATTCTAGTCCACAGTTCTTCCACCAATCCCGTGGAGTCTAATATATTTTCAATAAACATTTGTTGAATGAATAAACAACTATGAATCAGGCGCTTTGTAAAGTATTTTTTTTTCTTCTTACAAAGTACTTTTTAAACATGTTAATTCATTCTATACTAACAACTACACAAAAGACAGATATTCTCATCATTTTACATTCTAGGCTCACAGAATTAAGAAACTTGCCAAAACAACAAAAACAGGCAGTGGAATCAATCTAGGATTCAAAGTCTATATGCCTCTTATATTACACCTTGTTCTCTCCCATCAAAATGAGAGAACTATCCTAGGGAAAGTTATATATTCAAATAAATATTGAATTCTAGAAATTTATTAGAATAAGTGGAACTTTCATAAAGACCACTTTCAAAAATCCCTAGGCCCCCTGTGAAACAACAGCAGTATGTTTTACAGTAAGAGTCAAACTTTAATAGAACTCAAATACAGCAATGGTGGGAGTTAAAACAGTACAACAGTTTGGAAAACAGTATTGCATTATCTACAATGAAGATGTACATACTCTACCACCTAGTAACTCTATTCCTAGATATATACCCTTGAAATTGATTTCCAACTGCACTAGAAGACCTACACAAGGAAGTTCACAGCAAGATTATTCATAATACCCAAAAGTTGAAAACAATTCACAAGTTCATCAAAAGGAGAATAAATATTACACAGGGTGCATTATATATATCTGTGAAAATGAATGAATTATGCAGTGATTCTCATATTTTCAGTAGTGAAAGACTAGTCTTCTTTTTAAAGTTTTCAGTGCATTGTGCACTGACAGATATATTTGTAAATACAATAAAAATTAATTCCTAATCTATGTATTTTAAAAGTTCCCCAAGTGATTTTGAAGTGCAGTAAGGGTTAAAAACCTCTAAGTTACCTAATTATCAAAAGTTTGAGCTGCAAAAGTAATTTTTCCTTTCTGTTTTAAGCTTTTAAAACATTCTCCAAGCAAGAGAATGTGAACAATAATATTCGATTATCAATTTCCTATGAGTTCACTGGAATAATTTTTCTTTTTTTCTTTTCCTATTGGTTCTATTCTCCTTTTAGAAACATGAAGAAAAAGGCTCTGCTTATAAAAAATTTAGAAATGTCATCTTCAACATTATAGCCTGGGTTTTTTAAAACTTTGTTTTGATTTAGATTTTTTTTTTCTTTTTAAAGATTTATTTTATTTCTTTCTCCCTATCCCCTCGTTGTTTGTGCTCACTGTCTGTTCACTGTGTGCTTGTTTTCCTTTTAGGAGGCACCAGGAACTGAACCCAGGACTTCCCATGTGGGAGGGAGACGCTTAATTGCTTGACCTACCTCCACTCCCTGCTTTGTTGTGTCTCTAATTATGTTTTCCTCCTTCTGTCTTTCAAGTTCCAGGAAAAAAATTTTAAAATGTCCACACTGACAATGTAGAAGAGGTGTAATAGACGGATATGAAGTTTTGGACAAGGTGAGTTTGAGACGCATGCTAGACAAGGGCAGATATGGGCAGCAGCTAGAGACTCAAGCCTGGAACTTGAGAGCGAGCTCTGACCTGGAGACAAAGATTTAGGGGTTACTGGTAGATAGCTGTAATTAAAACCGAGAGAGGAGGTGGTAGCATTGAGGGAGAGTATAAAGTGAGGAGAGGACCCGGTACAGAGTTCTGATGAAATCCGCGTTTACAGGATTGGTAGAAGATGAGCCCCCCAGTTCACTATGCACACTGATCATAGAAATGGTAAAAAAAAAATGTTTGCTGGGTGAGGGGGTAAAGGGGACAGATAATAATCTAAAAAGCATTAATAGTTTCATCAAATTTGAGTTTTTGCTACTTGACTACATTTTTATTACCTATTTCTGCCTATGAATCTCAAAAAAAAAAAAAAAAAAAAAAAAGTGAATTCTGTCTTTCCAAAACCACCACTTGAGGTGATATCTTGGACAAGTTACTTAGGTGAATGTACATTGCCTCAGCATGTTCATATGTAAAATGGGAGTCAGATTACTTACCTCAGAGGGCTGTTGTGTGGATTAAATGAGGTAATATATGTAAAACTCAGACTAGGTACTTGGCATCTAGCAAGGGCTCAATAAATGGAAGTGATTTATCATTATCAGTATTTGGCATTCCCAATTAGAAAGTATTTCTTTCATTTCTAAATTATAATTGACTTTATCTGGGAATTTTATAGGATTGAAAGAGCAAAAACAAATACCAAACACTGAATTTAGTTAGACAACATTTTACTCATAATAGTTACTTGAAAATATAATGCTTAATTCCAAACATAAACTGAATACTTGAAAGAAGATAAAATACATTATACATAATACACAGACCACTTATAGTTTTATTATAGTCACTCTACCTTCTTGACTTTTACTACAGGAAGTTTTTTTTACCCCTCTTGGTCTAGTTAATACTTGGGGGCAAGACCCTCTCTTTCTTTCATATGTCTTCAAATATAAAATGGAATTAACACGATTTACCTCTCATTTCGTCTTAAGAGTCTACAAAAGGGGTTCATTTTTGTGTAATAGACACCCCTGATAAACTGATAGCGTCTACAGATCCTTCTCAGAATATTAAAATGCATAAAATAAAACACTTAAGATTATAAAAAAACTAATTATGTTAAAATATAGTAATCAAAATATTTAAAAGTGAATAATGTATGGATTTCTCCACTAACACATTAAGTAAAATCTAGCAGCAAGTTTAATAACTACAATAATTCTGAAGTTATGATGAGCCAAAATACTTTGAGATACCACATTTTCATAATCACATTTTGTAACATGATAGGAAAATGATTTCTAGTGGTGACAAAGCTACAAGTTCTAATATTATTGTGGTTTACTGCCTACATTCTTTTTTGCCTACATTTTAAACTGAAGGAAATGTTAAATTTCAGTTAGAGATTAATGAAAATAAAGATAATTATTTTCCCATCCAAGTTCAGACTGTGAATTCTAACCCCAAGTTAAATCCCTTGATATACAATCTTTCAAATTCTATGATCACATGATGGCTCCTTACTTTCAAAGATTTTAGAGCAGTGTTTACAATCTTTCCAAAATTCCTCTTAAAATAACTATGACTACCAACCCCATATTTTACTAGCATTTTATACATATTGTCACAATCATTCCCTTATTTGAGACTCTGGTGAGGAAGACATTTAATTACTCCTATACATTTCATAATAGAAATACAAGTTCACTGCTATAGTACCTCATTCTGGTTCCTTCTCTCTCTTTTTTATTATTCTTAGTTATGTGGCTCTTCCCTACTGAACTATAAGATTCTCTTGAGCAAGTGCTTTATCTTATTCACCTTTGAACCTTCACAAGGCTCAGACTAAAAAAAAAGTGGGTTAAAGCATGTATCTTATCCTCCTTTTACATATGAGGAAATAGAGGTTAAGTGTCTTGCCCAAGGTCACTTAAGTAGGGGATACTAGACTAGAAGAGGTTTCTTAATTCCTAGTTTGGTGAGATTCCTACAATTTACCTACATATGGCTTCTAGATATCTGTATCAAAAAATATTCATACTTTATAAATAATAAGACTTATTTTGGATGATTATCTAATTCACTGAAATGTGAAAAGAAAATGAGATTATATGCTTTAAAAGCAGTTTATTTGCCCCAAAGGACATAGGGAATTTAGAGAAATTTAAAGTATAGTTAATTGGGAAGGGGAAAGCCACCCTAATCAACAGCTACCTAATAATCAAGCCTAATTACCCTATTCGGCCTTAAAACACTGTTTATCCGCCCTGGGATAAGAGAAGAATAACCAGTATTAATTGTGATTTGGGGTTAGCTATAGAGTCCAACTCCTCTCCTGGCAACCCTCATTCCATTGAGAGTTGATACTACCAGTTGAAAAGGAAAATCTTTCCTTGAGACTAACAAAAGACTAAAGGGTGGGAGACTATGGATTCAGCTTAGTTCTAAATTTCTGGGCTACAGCTCTCTCAAACTTGTGTGTGTTTGTTACTAAAATGACCACTTGTTTGGAAGCTAAATTTTGTCTCTATATACAAATTTTAAGTAACAATTATCACAATGGAAGGTAAAGTGCTTGGGAACATTTAGAATATACTATAACTCTCATTGGGGAGTAAATGTAGTTCAGCAGTTAAGTGCCTGCTTCCTATGTACGAGGTCCTGGGTTCATTCCCCAGGATCTCCTAAAACAAAACAAAACAAAACAAAACAAAACAAAAAAACAAACATTCATAATAGCCAAAAAGTGAAAACAATCCAAATGTCCATCAACTGATGGATACGTAAAATGCAGTAAAACCATATATGGACTATTACTAGACAATAAAATGAAATGAAGTACTGATACATGCTACAATATGGATGAATCTTGCAAATATTTTAAGTGAAAGAAGCCAAACACAAAGGACCATATACTGCATAATTTCATTTACATGAAATGCCCAGGAGAGGCAAATCTATAGAGGCAGAAAGTAGATTAGTGGTCACTTAGGGCTGGGGAGGTTGGGGGACTGCAGAATGATGGCTAAGGGGAAAGTAGTTTTTTTTTTGGAATAATGAAAATGTTCTAAAATTCACTGTGGTGAATCCTACAACATAACAAAAAGTCAATCAATCAGGAGCGGATGCAGCTCTAGTGGCTGGGTGCCTGCTTCCCATGTACGAGGTTCCTGGGTTCAATCCTGGGTACCATCTCAACAATTAAAAAATGGACAAAGGAATTGAATTGATATTTCCCAAAAGAAGATACACAAATGGCCAATAAGCACATGAAAAGATGCTCAACATCATTAGCCATTAAGGAAATGCAAATCAAAACCACAAAGAAATCACATTCACTAGGATGGATATGATTTTTTAAAAATGGAAGAAAAGTGCTGATGAAGATGAGGACTTAGAAAAACGGAACCCTTGTACATTGTTAGTGGGACTACACAAAATGGTGAAGCTGCTGTGGAAAACAGTTTAGCGATTCCTCAGAAAGTTAAACATGGATCACCAGATGACCCGGTAAAGCCACTTATAGGTATATACCCCCAAAGAACTGAAAGCAGGGGCTTGGACAGATATTTGTACACCAATGTTCATAGGGGCATTATTCACAATAGCTAAAAGGCAGAAGCAACCCAAATGCCCATCAGCAGATGGATGGGTAAACAAAATGTGGTATATCCATTCATTGGAATATTATTCAGTCACATAAAGGAATAAAGTTCTGATACAAGCTACAACATGGCTGAACCTTGACTACATTATGCTAAGTGAAATAAACTAGCCACAAAAGGACAAAATATTGTTTGATTCCACTTATCTGAAATATCTAGAATAAGCAAATTCATATTGACAAAGTACAGTAGAGGTTACAAGAGGCTGGGGAAGGGGAATAGGGAATTATTGCTTAATGGGTACAGAGATGAAAAAGTTTAGGTAATGAATGGTGGTGATGGTAACAGAACATTGTAAAAGCAACTAACAACCCTGAATTGTATACTTTAAAACGGCAAAATTTATTATATATTTGTTACTAAAATAAATTTGTTTTGAATTACAAAAAAAAATGAACAAATAAAATTGATTGTGGTGATGGTTGCACAAAATGTGTTGAGTGAATTGTAAGGTATGTGACTTATATCTCAATAAAGCTGTTCAAAAAAAAAAAGAGTTTGACAAAAGTCCTTAGGAGATAAAAATGATTTGTTAAAGCTACTAATCATTTACACATGCATGGGTTGGCTGTAAAGGGTGAGTCCTCTCTGATAATGGGATCTAGTAACAAAGATTACCCCATTCCAATTTTTACCTAAAGCTTTCATTCACGGAATTTCCTTTTGGTCAAACCTCAAGGAGTTCACAGTAGTACAAACAAGGCATGTAAGCAATCATAATATGAATTCGTATGTGAAAAGTGCTATAAGTAACAGACAGACAAAGGCCATGGAAGTTCAAAGATGGGATTGACCACCAGTGAGTGAGGAATGGTCAGTAGGATGTCATATGAGCTCAGTGATGAATGGTGGGTGGGAATTTTCAAAGGTAAAGTTGAAAGAGGTGAGATTCCAGATTGAGGAAATTAAAATGCAACGTTTTGGAGGTAGGAAAGTACTGAGCACATGTAAGAAACACTGAACGCTCTACTTATTGGAGTGTAAGACCAGAAATGAAGAATAGGGTCAGATCATGGAAAGTCTTGAATATCAGTCTAAATAGCAAGGGACGTTGATGAATTGAAGCAGAGAAGTAGATAATATATACCTTAGAAAGAAAAATCTATGTAGAATGAACTAAAAGGGAGAAAAAGTAGAGACTTGCTAGGAAATTATTGCAAAAGGCAAAACTAAGATGAATAGGGACTGGAACTAGGAGCCTTGGCAGTAGAAACAGAAAAGGTAGGCAGGGGAGACTGATGGTAATTACTTTAAAGAGAAAGAATAAATAAACCTTAGATTTGGAAGTCAGAGAAAGAGTCAAAGTATCCAGACTAGACATTGGGGGAATAAAGGTGCCAATGTCAGAAAAATATGTCAGAAGGATGTTCTGGGTTGTTTGTTCCTGGGGAGTGAAGAAGACATGAGGAATCTAATGAGTTTCATTTTAGAATGAGAAATATGATCTTTGAGTGGATGGAAATGTGGCAGTGGGGATGAACAGTGGGGTATGGACTTTATAAACGCAGGCCTAGGAAACCAAATTTTTACTATGTGGCAGTGTTCAATGCCTTAGAGTAAATAAAATTGCCAACATTGAGAAGCATTAATAAAATTAATTTGAACTATATATGATGCTTGCCATGGTTCATTCGATCTAGTTTCTACAACAAATATTCAGAAACTTCAAATTATTCAGGGGTCTCATGAGGTTTTACCTTAGACTAAAACAGACACAAACAAGGTTGGCTAAAATAAATCTGTTCTATAGAAATATTATTATCTTAAACCACTGCTATATCTAAAAATGTCTTCCAAAGAGCTCAAATAGTCCACTGTTGATAAAAAGGGTTTAGTTGTAATTGTTTATTTTCAGACCAGAGGTTAGGAAATGTTTCCAAAGTTATATATAAAAAGGCAGAAATTAGAATAAATTCTGACCTGTCCAATTTTTTAGTTCAGTACTCAAATAAATAAGAAATTACCCACTAAATATGCATCATGTATGATTATAGAACCCAGAGATCTATGCATTTTCTCATTCCTCAACCAGCTAAAAGTAAGATACAGAGAGATTAAGTAATGAGTAATGTTAGAGCTGAACCTATGTCTCCTCTTAGTCCACCATCTGAGGGTCCAAGTATGGTTTCCTTCTATTTTAAATTCCTGTGTTTTGACAGTCTACAGGAATAAATTATAGAGCTACTAAACAGATTCGGTTAACCTTTTAGTCAGGAAGTACAACTATTTTTATGGCAAATTCCCAAGCTCTTGACTTACAAAATCTCTTCACTATAACAATACAAGAGATCTGGATTTGATTACCATTCCTAGACTTTTACTTCTGGCTGAGGATTTGCTACCACAGAAACACAGACTAAGAGAGGAGTCTGAGGAAAATTTCTGTCCACTAAAAAAGGAACCCCTTTGAAGGACTAAGGTGTGATGATACACTCATTCAAAAAAAGATAATTATAAAACAAGGCTAAATCAGAATGCAGGTATATGCCCAGAAATCTTTGTTCAAACCATATCTAGAAAGGACAGCCGGATTAAAGAAGCATAACAATTATGTAACTGTCAT
>PVKH010004437.1:0-23369 GCA_004027955.1 Chaetophractus vellerosus
AACAGATTTTCAATGTAGACAAAACAGTCTTACATTAGAAGAAGATGCCATCTAGGACTTTCATAGCTAGAGAGGAGAAGTCAATTCCAGGTCTCAAAGGACAGGCTGACTCTCTTTTTAGGGGCTAATGCAGCTGGTGACTTCAAGTTGAAGCCAATGCTCATTTACCATTCAAAAAATCCTAGGTTCCTAAAAATTATGCTAAACCCATTATGCCTGTGCTCTGTAAATGGAACAGCAAGCCTGGATGACAGCACACCACCTGTTTTACAACATGATTTACTGAATAGTTTAAACCCACTGTTGAAAACTACTGCTCAGGAAAAAAGTAAAGTATTACCACTCATTGACAATGCCTCTGGTCATCCAAGAGCTCTGATGGAGAGGTACAATGAGAATAATGTTATTTTCATGCTTGGTAACACAACATCCATTCTGCAGCCCATAGATCAAGGAGTTATTTCCATTTACAAGTCTTATTATTTTTAAGAAATACATTTCATAAGGCTATAGCTGCCATAGATAGTGATTCCTCTGATGGATCTGGTCAAAGTAAATTGAAAATATTCTGGAAAGGATTCACCATTCTAGATGCCATTAATAATATGATTCATGGGAAGAGGTCAAAACATCAACATTAATAGGAATTTGGAAGAAGTTGATTCCAACTCTCATGGATGACTCTGAGGGGTTCAAACTTCAGTAGAGGAAGTAATCGTAGATGTGATAGAAATAGCAAAAGAACTAGAATTAGAATTGGAGCGTGAAGGTGTGGCTGAATTGCTGCAATAAAATTTTAATGGATGAGGAGTTGCTTCTTATGGATTAGCAAAGAAAGTAGTTTCTTGAGATGTAATCTGCTCCTGGTGAAGATGCTGTGAACATCGTTGAAACGACAACAAAGGATTTAGAATATTATATCAACTTAGTTGATAAAGCAGCAGCATGGTTTGGAAGCAGGTGCTCAACTATATCCGCTCCCCCGACACCAATTTTGAAAGAAGTTCTGCTATGGGTAAAATGCTAAAGAACAGCATCACATGCAACAGAGACATCTTTCATGAAAGGAAGAGTCAATTGATGTGGCGAACCTCATTGTTGCCTTATTTTAAGAAATTGCAACAGTCACTCCAACCTCAACAACCACCACCCCAGTCAGCAGCCATTAACATTGAGGCAAGACCCTCCACCAGCAAAAATGTTATGACTCACTGAATGCTCAGATGAGGGTTAGCCTTTTTTAGCAATAAAATATTCTTAATTAAGTATGTATATTGGTTTTTTAGACATAATGCTATTGCACTATTAACAGACTACAGTATAATGTAAAAATAACTTTTATATGCACTGGGAAACCAAAAAATTTGTGTGATTCGCTTTATGGTGATATTTGCTTTATTGCAGTGGTCTAGAACTGAACCCACAATATCACCAAGGTATGCCCGGATTGTCTTTTTTGTTGTTGTTCACTTTAGTATCCCCAATGCCTGGGTCCTGGTAGACAAGAGGCACTTAATAGCTCAGAAATCTCAATTAACCAGTTGCCCTTTCTCTAAGCTTTCTGGATCTGAGATGTATTCTTTCTTCCTTTCTATGTTTTTTTTGGTTGTTGTTGTTGTTGTTGATTTATTTTAGTAAGAACTAAGACATTTAAATTGTTTGAAAAAAGACAATAGTTTGCAATAAGCTTCCATGTGGGTGGTCCTAGGGAAAAAAATCATATAGATGAGAATGTCAGCATCCTCTTGTCTCCAATTTTAGTACATTTACTCCAACTTCCGATTTTTGCCATCCTCTCTGCCCTCACCGGTTGGCCACCCATCCATCTTTAAAGTTTCGGTTGATTGTCACCCTGGAAAATATCTAAATAGCTCATTTCTAGTTAGGTGCAAATGACTGATAAAGAATGAAGGTGTTTCTTATCCCAAGATAAATTTTTATAGCAATAAGGGAAAGCAAACTGCAGAATCTAAATCCTAATAGTGTAAGTGCAGTGATCAGAGATAATCTGGGATGGCAGCTTCTTACTGGTCATTTACAGCTCTTTTCCCACACCCACCCCTCTTCCACACACAAGCCAACCCAGTAAGTGTCAAGTGAGCCAAACCTCAGACATCTTAATTTGCAGAATTATGAGTCTAAGGTAAATCTACATTAGGGGACCATCACCATAACCCATCTCAAGTCACATTTCTCATGAAGTTCGCCAATCTCTGCTGCTTCAAGGTCTAGGAAAATTCAGAATCCTCAGTGGATATTGAGACAGTATTCTGGGCAGTTCAAAGCCACTGAGCACTACAGTTTCTTTAAATAGCAGGGTTCAAGAAAAACACAAGTCTTTGGGTTTAGCAAATGTTCTTCAAGATGGCCAATTATTGCTGGACCAAAGTACATCCCATTGCTACAGTGATGATGTGAAAACATGAGAAGCCTTTACTCACCAAATAAAATAATTCCTCACAGAGGAAATATTCAGTTTGTTGTTAGAAGAATGGGTTTTAGTAAGGAAAAGCCTGAGTGTATATATATTGTTCATTTTTTCAAAAATGTTTATTAAATAAATTATCTTTTCCAGGCCTTATGTTGGGTGCTCTGGGGAAATCATGGAATATTAGTGAACAAGCATTAGAGATCTAAACAGATGAAGTAAACAGAAGCCCAAATTGGTAAAGTGACTTTGTCAAAATGCCATAACTGGGACCAAAACAAAGTCCTTGCCCTCAGTGTGTTCAATAGCATGGTTTAAATTATTTTTACAAATGACAAATGGTATCATAAAAGCATGCGTATGTCATGTCCTTGGGTCTAGGAAGGACTTCACCCAAAGTCAAAGATGAGACAAGAGAAAGTCTGTGAAACAGGTCCAGTTCTGTGACTAGTTTAGTTTTCCTCCTAATTTTATCCTACAAGAGCGACATGAAAGCAGGATCAACTTCATAATCCTGAAAATGTCTCTGTTCTCTGACCTGAAGCGGTCACATTGGACTCACAATATTAATTGTTTCCATAGCACACAGCTGTTTTGTCGCAAATAGAGAACCATGACTTCATGAGTGTACTATGAATGCAAGCAAGAGGTCTGTTATCAATTAACCCAGTCTCTCTAATTTGCTCATCTCGAAAACTAAGACCGCCATCAGCTTAGCTTTTGCCAACTTCTCTGTGGTGAAGTGAAGCTATCTCTTAAATTCATGCTCTGCAGGGCAAACCATGGGCCATGGGCCAACTCCAGCCTGCCAGCTGTTTTTAGAAAAATAGCAGAGCTGGATAGTTGCAACAGATAGCATGTGGCTCACAAAGTGAAAAATATTTACTACCTGGCTCTTTACAGAAAAAGCTTGCTGATTCTTGCTCTAATGTTAAATAGTTCAACAACAACAACAACAACAACAAAATTAGGAGATTCTTCATTGTCAAAAGGATATATTGCAAATGAAAAGTTGAGATTACTTGTAAAACACAGTTTCCTACTTAAATTACGGGAATACAGCACAGTATAAGCTACAGGAATTTTATGTACGTAAAGACTCAAACAAATGCACTTCCACAGTCCATCATATGTAGATAGTGAAGAATGAAATGAGAATTTGTTTTTACTCTGTCAGGACTTAAGCTGTCATTCTAGATGTCAGACTTGATGGCTTTGTTTTTATGATTATGACTCTAAAAGACCACATGCTCTGTACTCCACACCATGATGAGCACAAGGTCTTGGGCATAAAAAGGACTCAAATGTTGCATGTGCAAAGAATTTTAAACCCTAGAATATGTAAGGCTATTTTTGTATATAGTACTGAAGATTACTCAGGTACAGGAGACTTACTTTGGTAGATCCAGTTTTGTCCTTGATGAGCACCATGATCATGGTCAAATGACTTAAAATTCCTAAACTCTATGACTAGTAAAGGTAAATCCTGTTCTATTCCCATCAATTCCAAGAGACAGATCAAGTTTCTGTTGTGTTAGAATTTTGTGAAACCAAATATTATTTGAAATTAATAAACCTCTTAAATCTCCAACCTGCCAGGCCTCTCAACATTTTGGAACACCAATAAGACAAAGGACTTATTTGACCTGTGAATATGCAATAAAAACAATTTCAATTTTATGGTGATGTACCCACATCTCTATACAATTTTCTGATTTCAATCAATGTAAAATCACTTCGGTAAGGTAGCAGGATTGCAACTAGCCTGACATTTAAATTTCATTGCATTAAAATAGGAATAAAAATGACTCCAAGAGTATTTTATGAGAGGTAAGAATTTCAATCAGCAATTAACCAATAGTTTTCAGTTCAGCCTAGTCTTCATAAAAATATGCATTCACATTCATGGAAAAACTGTAGCTATCTAGGTTAGTGGCCACATAGATTTATAAAATCTACTAAAATGAGTGAGATTAGGTAAGGGTTAACTATGCGAGGGTCAGATCTGGCATCAAAATAGGGGCTCGGTAGCATCAGAGGACATAGACAAGGATTGCCAAAGATGAGCTTGGGGAGTTCTAACAAAACGATCTGGCCATGCCTGACCCATATTCTATCTATGATTGAAGTTGCTTCCAGCCTATTCTTCTTGTAATATAATGTGGGGCTTTGAATCCTGGAATCCTGTTAAGAAAAACAAATCCTAAATGACCCATTTCAGAGATTTTAAATACACTTCACTGACCTAAAAAAAATACAGGTTATCCTTTAAATATGAGTTTCTGCTGCAGGCGTGGGCTTACTGCAGTAGTTCCCTTTGGGAGTTGCCAAGCTCTTTCAAACCCTTAGGAGGAATAATCTATTTCTTCTTAGTTCAAAGAGGAGGGTCAAAATCTGTTGCCTCATTTTACGCTGATCCAATGTTTGACACAAAGGGTGGGGAGGCACAGACACAGTCTAAGTGATGCAAACCATGAAGCAAGAAAGTCACAGATCCAAATCAGAGCCAAGACACCTACATTTGCAGTCCACAGAGAGCCACAAAGGTAATTCCCAATGAGATCTTACTACACACCACCCCGTGTACCACTCTGAGCTTTAGAGATAGAGGGGAGTTTAGTTCTTCATTTTAAAGCTGAGAAAACTGAGGCCAAGAGAGGATAGGTGATTTATGTAAGGCTCTGGAGCCAATGAATGGTATTGCCAGAAATAGAACCCTGGGCTCTTGGCTGCCAAACCTGCCCCATGCCAGGCACCCCATGCTGCCCGTGCAGAAAAAGCAAGAGCCAAATGTTAAAGGAACTGGTTCTCCCAGTAAATATCACTAGCAGCACGTCCTGGACTCTGAATTTTATTATAAAACCTGAAAAATTCTTCATCAATCACAAACATATGTCATACATGCTATACTCAGAAAAGTGTCTTGTCCCCTTTTTGGAAAGAAGGGCAGAGAAACTCCAGAATCTTTAAATATCAAGACATAACTCAGAACAAAAGACAGGAAAGTAGATCTCTTTCAACAAGAAGAAAAAAAATATTTGAAAAAGCAGAATGGATTTGGCTGGAATAGAGTCAGGGTGGAGTAGGAAGAGTCCACATCTGAGGGTGTTAACTCATTTTTGTAAATCATCTGCCAAGAGTCAGAGGAAATCCCCAATAATTTCAGCAGAGGAAAGCTATTTACTTTTTTTTTTAAGATTTAGGGAAAATGCATTCCGTACTTCTTTTTTTCCTGCCCATGTAAGTTAGCCTCAAGCAAAAGTGATATTATAAATATTCTTCCAAGGAAATAACTATTAAATGGACTTTATTTACAAAGTTCATTTTATATAAGGAGTTACCACATTCCTTTCAACAGAGTCCTCCCATGGAGGTATTTCCACATGTATGGATATAGCTGAATCCTAGCCATTCCTTTGAAGTCTTGCTGCAGCCAAATTCCCTTAGAGTCACATGCCTAAATGACCAATGGCCTCTGTAGCTGATCAGGTCTATGTTATAAAGGAAGGGGAAGGGCACTTGTATCCATATCCATTCTCTTACAGGACCTGGGCTATAACAGGCACTTAAAAGGATTTGTTGACTGAATTCTTAACTATTGCTTTGAAACAGAAGCTTCATATTCCATAACCATGCTCAGTGGTGAGCTCAGAATCATCAACTTGGCTTTGAAACTTATTGATCTTTGCTCCTATGAAAAGTGGAGTGCCCAGATGGACATCTAAGGAAGTGGCTAGAGTTCCTTCCAAAGTGAATGCATTGGGAAAAAAAAAACTATGACACAGCATATGAAGCCCAACTCCAGGTATAGGGTTCCAGACAGGGCTTTTAGATTTTACTCTTATACCTCTCAAATATTCAAAAGAACCCAAGAAATTGGAACCCAGCAACTTTTATTAAATTTATTTGTTCTTTCCCATTCTACAGAGTCCCAAGACTCTCACACTAATCAACCTCCCTCCTTTGTACCACCCCAGCCCTGCTTTTTGGCCCTGTGCATCTCCCTCACCTCAGAAAGAGTGCTGGGCTTTTCCTCCCCCTCCAGAGTAGCTCCTTAAGGACTCTTCAGTCTGTGCTGAAAGCTTTCTCTTTATTTGCAGAATTTGTTCTCTCTCTCCTTAGAGAGTAGAGGCTGTGGAAGAATCCAAGTGGACAAACAGCGATTGGGGAGGACTGTGAACCCCCACCTGTTAGTAACTGCTACCCCATCTCAATATTAAAATGGAATGATTGAGAAGCAGCCCATCTGAGTTATCATGTCACATACTATATGCCAAGAGTTTTTTTGTTTAAATCCATAATAAAACTGAGTCACTACAAGGAGACAATCAAGCAAAAAGATCTTAAAGCTGATTTCTTGGTAATTATCACGGCTTCAAGAAATTTTGGTGGTTGCTGATACCATTTTCTGGATTAAATGCACAGCATTCCCTGACATCCCTCTAAAGTTTCAAGTAAACATATGTATTTCCTTGAGGACTTTCTGCAATGAAGACATTGCTTGATATCTAGGGTGCTTTTTCCAGGACCCAGTTGACATGTAAACAAAATTGGTGGTCACTTACTTGGTGTGATTTATGAGACACAGAGGGGGCCTTTATAGTTTAACAAAATCTTCCCCAATAACCTTATAAATCAGTGTTTGAAATCTCATTAGAAAAAAGAGACCTTGACCCAATTCTTTTGCATTAAGGCTTTGTTCACCTAAGCACCTTTATATAAAAGGCAAATATCTCAAAGAGAAAACATTTAGCTATTATCAGCTATTAACATTTTAGTATGATTGAGGATATCAGATTATTTCCAAAGAACAGACTACAGGAATGAGGTATTGACTGGGGAAATTTTGATGGAAGAATGGTGACAGAATAGTCTGGAGCTGGAAGCATTGCAAGAAGAAGGCAAGCCTGGGGTGGTATTGGGGAAAAGGGTACACGGAAAAAGAGACTGTAGGCAGGCAGGCTCCAAAGGCAAAGTGTGCTTCCTTTACATTTATGCCTACTAATTAGGATATTGTATTCCCTAATTATCAAAATTTCCTCACATAAGATTATATCACACAATAAAAGTGAAAGTAACTGCCAAGTACAGAGCTTGATACATGGTAGGTGTTAGTAGATGGTAATAAAATTTAATCTCATTCATCTGATTATCAAGGTGTTTTTTTCTCTCTATTTGTCCCAATAAAACCATGAGATTTTTTAATGATGAATCAGGAACAAGATCACTAAAAATAGATTAAAAAAATGGAATTAGAAAGAAAGTGTGAGGGTTCTTGCCAGCCAAATCAACTTGAGCTTTGTGAGGAATCACAGAATGATTCCTCTGCATTTGGGGCATACCCCCCCCAAAACATAGGGAAGAAAGGAACTGGGAATGGGTTGCACTTCTTCCCTTAAGTACTGGCTCTCCTCGAAAACACGGCTTCCACCTGAATATTTCACCTCACTAGCTCAAGGTATTGCTGTCTTCTCCTCTTCAGAATCTCTTAATTCATTAAGCTAGCATTGCCATTAAAACATCTGTATTATATTTTAGATCATGAAACTTACAACATGCAAATTAAAGTAAAGGAGATAATTACGTGGAAATGTTTTGTAAAGCAAAAAACAAACTCAACTTTTTTAAGTGGAAAAAAAGGTCTATCTAAACTGAAAGGAATCTACACATAAACTGGTGATTACAAATATTTATAAAGCACCTTTGAGATGTGAAAACTACTCTCTGGGCCAAGAGAAATGATGGATGACCACTTAGTTGGAAAATAGCCTTGAAGCATCTGCAAACGTGTACAAAGGCAATCAGGTTCCAACAAGCCCTCACTCACCTTAAAGAAATCAAACAATGGAGTTATTATTTCTGCCAGGCAGGGCTCTTCATCATGATGCTATCTTCATATGTTAATGAATATTTTTAAAGTAAATAAGCAGTTCCATGAAAATTCTCCAATTTCCCTGGTTTGCTTATGGGGTTTGAGGCCCCATGAGTGAGATATTTAAGTATGAAGCTTGCTTTTTACACTAATGAAAGATCTAGATTCCTTGGTCTCCAGCAGGAGAAAAAGCCCATTCGGAACAATAACAGCCCACCACCTCCTTTTAAACCAATAACATACCTGACCCACCCTACGGGACAGGAGTGACAAATATCAGGCTCCCTATTTTTTTTTTTAAGATTTATTATTTATTTATTTATATATCTCCCCCTTGCTGCTTGTGCTTGCCGTGTTCATTTGCTTTACGTTTTTCTGTGTCTGCTTGTCTCCCCCTGCTGCGGCATCCCGCTGAGTCAGCTCACCACGTGGCGTCTTGCCTGCTCGCGGTGGCTTGCCTTCTCTAGGAGGCCCCGTAAACCAAACCCGGGGCCTTCCATGTGGTAAACCAGAGCCCTACCGATTGAGCCACAGCTGGTTCCCCAGGCTCCCTATTTTTTAGATGAGAAAACTGATGACCAGGGAGATGAAATTATTTCCCCCAACCAGTTAGTAATAGAGTAAGGACTGAAATAGAGTTTCCAAGTCCAGAGATCACTTTTTCTGGCCTCATACCTTTGTTCTCAAATCACACCTTGGTTGTTGGATAAAGAGAGGGCTTTCATTTCTGCATAACATGGGATGCCAAATTCAGTTACCATTCTCCTCCCCAGAGCACTGTCTTTCAAAGTGTGACTCTGCAGATGTAGGCATTCCTTAAGAGTCACTCAGTGAGCTGAAGGAGGGATGAAATAGGCAGGGCTCTGAATCCCAAATTCTCTTTCTCTCTCTCTTTTTTTTTTTTAGGCAACAGGGGCCAGGGACTGAACCTCGAACCTCCTAAGTATGAAGCCAGTGCCACATCGGCTTCTCTGAGTTGTTTTTTTCATTTGTTTTGCTTATTGTTTGTTTTTTTGTTTTTTTTCAGGAGGCACTGGGAACTGAACCTGGCACTGCCCATGTGGGAGGCAGGCTTTCAATGACTTGAGCCACATCTGCTCCCCCCAAATTCCACTTTAACCTATGTTATATATTAACTTTGTCTTAAGATTTTATTTATTTATTTATTTATTTATTTATTTTTTAAAGATTTATTTATTTTATTACATATCTCCCCTTCCCCCCCGCTGCGGCGACGCGCCGAGAGTGGTCACCGCGCAGGCGCGGCTTTCCCTGCTTGTGGGCGGTCTCTGCGTCCGTTCACGGCCAGCTTTCAGTTCACGGGTGGCTGGCTGCGCTCCATCCGCGGGCGACCTGCCCTGCCCATGGCGGCTCTTGCCCTGTCCGTGGCAGCTTCTTGCCCTGCCCACGGCGGCTCCGGTCCGCCCATGGCGGCTTGCCATTCTCAAGGCGGTCTGCCTGCTAGGAGAGGTCCCCGGGAATCGAACCCGGGGCCTCCCATGTGGTATGCCGGCGCCCTATCCACTGGGCTATCGAGCCGGCCCCAAGATTTTATTTAAAGGATGGGTCTTGAAGCTAAAATAAATAGGTACCAAAAAACCTGCTTTAGAACAGGGTTCTTAACCAGGGGTCCACGAACCCAAAGATTTCAGGGGGTCCGTGAGCTTGAATTGAAATAAATCAACTTATTGTCTTTATTTTCTCTGACCTCTAACTGAAATCTAGCATTTCCTTCAGTTATGAATGTATGCAATAAATAAATTATAGTAGTATTCGTTTTACCTGACTGGCAGAGGGGTCCGTGGAACAAAAAAGTTTAAGAACACCTGCTCTAAAAGAAACCCCTCCGATTAAGAAGCCTATGACAGCTGACCCCAAATCTAGTTTTATACCAGAAACACAAGGAGTGTTTCAAACATCCAGATTCCTGGGCTCCATGCCAAACTCACTGAATCTGAAACTCTTGGGAAGGGGCCAGACACTTAAATTTTTAAACATTATGGCCTTGTCCAATCTAAGTACATACTCCAATCCCACAGAAGCTGACTTTGAGATTTCAGTTTTCTATTCAGAGGCATCATTTATATAACTAAAACAATAAGCTATTCTCGTTTTTTCATGGACCACTTGACAAAGACTGACAATAGATTTACCTTTCAGTAGAACGTGTTTCCTGCATAGAATGCCTCTCCCTACTTTTTTGTCCTAGCAATATTTTATGGTCATAACATAAGCCTGCCTTCTAAATCTCTCTCATTTAACAGACAAAGCAGTTTTAGAATATAATTGGCCTTATTTTCCATTCTATTTTCTGGGAAATTAGCATTGTAGAAGAAAGGGGGCTGGCGAAGTGAGTGATAGGACCCATTCTCCTTGGGGACATAGAAGGAGTATCTTAAGTCCCTGTGGACTGAAGATGTTCATTCAGAGACAGAAAATAATGCAGTTTTGGCCCAGTAATCTCCATCTGAAGAGTGGCTAATTATTTTTAGGTGATTTTTCATGTGACTTAATTGTGTGTACATTGTATGCTTTTAATTAAATTAATTGTAATACAAAGACAAAAGGAAAAAGACACTGTCTGCCTTCAAGTAAATCTCTTCTTCTCTTGTTGACAAAAGCTATACAACTAAAAAACAGAAATAACAAATGGTTTCAAAATAATTGGGAAGAAACTTATGGAAGAGGGCAGGCTTAAGTGGGGTCTTGAAACCCAAAGAGGGAAAAACTATAATACAGTTCTATTTAGATTGCATAATTTTACTGTTTGGGTTATGATGACTCATGAATACAAGGTACAGAAAGGGAAGGAGATAAAACTAATCTTTATTGAATGTTTCCTCTGTGCCATGCAAATGTATCCATATTTTATTTCATCTAATAAGAAATCATTGTGATTTAGAGTGAATTAATTTGCCTATTATCTTTCAAAAAAGATTGTGGTTTCTAAGATAACTTTCCTCATATTTCTTTTAAATACAGATAACTAACAAGCATCGGCAAATCTCTAAGGAGTAGAAGTATGGATTCAAAAATTATCTGATTCATTCCTATTATAAGAACGAAAAACAACCAAACAAACCTGACAATACCAAGTTCTGATGAAGATGTGGAATCCTCATACTTTGCCATAAAAAAAAAAAAAGGCTATGGTCACATTGGAAAACAGTTTGGCATTTCTTATAAAGTTAAATATACACTTACCATGTGACAAAGCAATCTCACTCCTAGATATTTACCCAAGAGAAATGAAAAGATATGCCTACACAAAGACCTGTAAGAAAATGTCTATTGTAATCTTAATCCTAAATCCAAATGTCTGTTAATTGATAAGTGGAAAAGCAATTTGTGGTACACCCTTATATAGAATGCCACTCAATCAATAAAAAAGAGCAAATTATTAATACCTGCAATAACATGAATAAGGCACAAAAGCACTATGCTAAATGAAAAAAGCCAGACATAAAGGGCTACATTCTATATGATTCTATTTATAGGACATTCTGGAAACAGAAAAACTGTACAGCCAGAAATCAAATCAGTGGTTGCCAGGGACTGGGTTAAGGGAAAGGAATTGACTATAAAAGAGCAAAGTTGAACTATCTAAGGCGATGGAAATGTTCTATATCATGACTATGGCAGTAGTGACACAACTGTGTATATTTATCAAAACATAAAGAACTCTACCTAAAAAGGATGAATTTTATTGTAACCAGGGACATAAAACTGTCAATGAACATTAAAGTTACTGGCTATCAAGGAGAAAAATAGAAGATAGAGAACACATCTTGCAATGTGTATAAATTAAGAAAGAATGATGGAAGGAAGTCACTTTCTGCTTATTCCTCATATTAGGCTATTAATATAGAAGAATACTTACTAATTGGCTGAAAGTAAATTGAGAATAAGTCATTGAAACTTTAGGGAACAGCATGAAATAAAAGCAACGTCACACCTAGAAAGTCAAACTTGCCCAAAGTGCTATTTGAGATCCTCTGTCTCTGAGAGTCAACAGGCAATTTATTTATAGACCATCTAGGCAAAAATTTCTCCTGTTTGATAAGAAGTTAGTTATTTTTAACATATTTCTCTGAAGATTATTTTATAATTACATATATTAATAACAATGTAGGGAATTCCTTAAAGAATATTGTTATAAATGTCTTAAGAAAAAGAAAACGCTATTAAGAAAAAAAATTCCTACATTTGAATGTACATAAAAGCCTTTCAAATATTCAGAAGATGCCTCCTTATTTTGTTATACTGTAATTGAACTTTAGTTTACAAAAGAGGATAATGAAATTGAACCTAAAAGCAATACACCTCCACTTCTACTAAGTGACTCCTAGCAGCAAATCAGTCAACTGAAGTGAGCCCACATTCTGATCCAGCTGCCTTAGAGGAGATGGGCTGGTGAGGATGCAGGGGCTTCCCACATCTAAGGACAGAGTGGAAAAAAAGCCTATAAAATGGTTAATCCCTCCTCGCAGTAGTGAAATTTCTAGTAGCACCTGGCTTGTTTGGATGATGATTTCAGACCTGATTCAGAATTTTGCCTTCTCTTCCTGTTTTCTTTGTCTACAGCACCTTTCACAGATAGGATCTGCTTCAAAAGCCTGGAGCTTTTCCTTGCTTAATTAGGTCCATCAAGAGTGGGTAAAGGAGTGGTAGGCAAAGAGCTGTTTTTGTTGCTAAAACAGTTCTTTTCTGGCAACTATAAGACACTTTAATAATTTCCAGTCCATGGTGCCCTCAATCTGCACAAAAGTGAAAAGACCACAGTGAGGCCTTGTGACTCACTGGATGATAATGATATATATATATATCAGAAAAAAAGACTTGGGGTCTAGACGTGGATTTGATTGTGGTTGGGGGCCGGGCAAGCAGGAACACTCCTTGCCCCTTGTGACCTATACCGTTCAAGTAACCCAGATCTTGCCTGTCCAGGGGACTGGCCAACTGGATGGTAACTTGTACTATTTTTATGCTTTGCTATATGCTTTGTGAATAAGGTCCCAGTAGCTGATGATAAAGGTCTGTGCTATTTTTGTTTTGTAATAATTTCATAAACAATGGTATCTTTGAAGGGAACAAGTGTGTGCAGCTGAAAGCACCGATGACATCTATTAATGAAGTATACTCTAGGTAAAATATAGAGTTAGAGCATCAGAAATGTTTTGGGGGAGCCCTAGTTTATAAATAATGTTGCCTGTGTCTTCAAAATATATTCCTAATTACCACGTATTCAGTTTGGGGTTAGAAAAACTTGCTCACTCTTCACAGAAAGCACATGTAAAGAAATTCCCAATGTACAGCTTTTTAAAAAATAGAACACTTGTGTAAATGCCATGAAAATTTTCCAGAATGGAAGAGAAGTCTCTGTTCAAAGCCTTCCCAGCTCTCCAAACAAAATAAGTCCCTTTTCTTCTATGCCCCATTATTCTTTCCTCAGTTATAGCCATTATAACATTGTATTATGCTGCTTAGTTTGCCTATTCCTTTTGTTAGGATATAAGTGACACTGGAAGAGTAATCATTTGTTTTCATTATATCTTTATTCCTCCTATTATAATATTAAGTGCTTATAAAATGATTTTTAATAAGAGATAAGATATTTTGAAAAAGCCTACCCCTGGAGATATAATTACACAAAGAATGTCATGGCATAAACTTCACCCCAGAGTTAAAGCTAAAGCCAAGGAAATGAGAGCTTAGCCTGATGCAAGTTCGTCCCAGGAGGACCATTTGTTCCTCAGGGAAGTAGGTCAGTTACAGGGTGGATCTCAGATCTGGTCCATTTTACACTGTCTTTGGCACAGGTTGACTCCTAAATGACAGCAGGACCAATATGGGCTCACACTTTTGAGGTAAGGTCAGTCCTGTGATGAACTCTGGATGGAAGGATAAGGCCATCTATGAAGGCCTCAGAAGACATGGCCCTTAGGCTGCCCTAAACTATTCAAATGTTTTCTGAGAGTTTTCTTTAAAAGGATATTTTTAAATGTATCTTTCCAATCACACTTTGGTCAGAATTTATGCCCAGCTCTTTGTGGTCCTGGAAAAAACAATCCAAAAATTCTCCTTCAGAGTTTATCTCCGCTTATCTTTTGCCTATAGGCAGAACTACATTTCCAAAGTCTTTTGCCAATAAATCAAATTACCTATATTTCTCATTCTATTTTTACCCCACTTACTCTTTCAATACTAAAAAGCAAAATGGCAGCAAACACACTCCTTCTGTTAGTTTATCTGTTACTACATAACAAATTAACCCAAAGCTTAGTTCCTAAAACAACAACAAACATTTATTATCCTCACAGGTTCTGTGGATGATGAACTTGGGATCACCTTAGCTGGGTAGTTCTGTCTCAGAATCTCTCTCCTTTTTTTAATTTTTTTAAGATTTATTTTATTTATTTATTTCTTCCCACACCCTCATTGTTTGCTTTTGCAGTGTGCTGGTCTTCTGTTTAGGAGGCACCAGGAACCGAACCTGGGACTCCGATGTGGAAGGGAGGCACACGTGATCTCTTGAGCCACTCCACTCCTTGCTTTCTTGTGTCTCTCATTATGTTTTCCTTGTGTCTCTTGTTGAGCCATCTTGTTGCATCAGCTTGCCACACCTACCCATCGTGTCAGTTCACTGTCTTGCTCGTCTTCTTTAGGAGACACCAGGAACGGAATCTGGGACCTCTCATGTGGTAGGTGGGAGCTCAATCACTTGAGCCACATCCACTTCCCCAGAATCTCTTCATGAGGTTGCAGCAAGATATTGGCCAACAGTTCCATCATTTGAAGACTTGACTGGGACTGGAGGATCTGCTTCCATGACGGTTCACTCAAATGGCTAGAAATTTGGTGCTATGAGCATCCTGATAGTAAGATAGCTGGTTTCCTCCAGATTGGAAGATTCAAATGAAAGAGCAAGCTGTAAGCTGCAATGTCTTTAATCACCTAGCCTCAGAAGTAACTCACCTTCCCTTTACTTCTTCTGTATTCTAATACATATACAGCCAGCCCTAATTCAGTATGCACACGGACTGACTATACAAGGAAGTAAAAACTAGGAGGCAACAATCTTTGGGGGTCATCTTAGATACCACACTTCCATACTTCAATTCTTTTGCATGACATCTAAATAAACTACATGAAATAAACTGTGTTCACATCTTAGTTTTGAAGTCTGTGATTTTTCATGGACCAACTCAGAGCCCATTCTGACTGGTCTATGCATATAGTCCTAATCCTTCTAGCCACTCACTTGATCCATCATCCTCTTTCCAAGTAAAAGGCATCTGCCTAAACATGTGGTTTGTAACTTTTATTAGATTTCCCTAAAAAGCTCAATACTAAGGACCAACACTTAAAAAATGCATGGACCCATGAATGCACTATTTCACATATAACTTCAAGGCAACGTATGATGTCCTGAGCTAAGAAAAGAAACTAACTGATAAACCACATACACAATGTTTTCAGTGGGCTGCTAAATACAAATGTCACATAGCTAATGTTCAGCAATGGGCTGATGTCCAACCTGAGCTGAAGTGTTGGCTAACAGTCTATGTAAATCAAAATGACTGAGAACATTTACACGAAGTATTAAAGTCATCTTGAGTTTCACAATTGTATTTTTCTTGATTGACCTGGTTAAGTAAATTGTTAATACTTTATAGTGAGCTTTCTTGAGTTTGGGTTACACTTAACAGATACCTCAAGCTAATATTAGGTATTAACTTTAACATATATGTATACACAAGTGGAATTGGCTCCCACTAACATCTCATAATGTCACTAAAGCCTTCCAGCTCCAATTTTAAACATTACCCAGCACCAAACAAGGTTAAGTTATTGGTGAATGCTGCCCAGGACTCCAGCTAGCTGTGGTAAAGGATAGTGTCTAAATATAAAAGGGAACCGGCACAATTATCACTAGAACCAGGAGTCTCACCATCTCACCTAGGGTTTTTTCCTACAGACATGTACTATATATAGAACAAGAGAAAGCACAGGTTCTCCAAATTTATAGAAACAGTAAGTTAGCTAACCACTTTTTTTCAATTAATGCATCGATTTATGTAAAAAGATCAGTATTATCTCTTAATACATGGCTAACCTCATCACAATCATCCAGTATTGTCAATTAACAGGCAGATTACTAGAGCTACTGAATCGGAAACTGGTGTCAGTGTAGTAGGGGTGAGAGGAGTGAAGGATGGGGATGGGGGGAGGTAGGGTGCTACATACATAGCAGAGTCACTAAGCCAGTGGTTTTCCCAGAACCACGGTGTCAGCATCAACTGGGAAAGTTTGAGAAATGCAAATTCTCTGGCCTACCTCACCTCAGAGCTATGGATCAGAACCTCGGGGTGGGGTCCAGCATTCTAAGTCTTCACATGTGGTTTAAACACATAGTTCTTAACTGCTGTTAGCTCTTAGCCTTCTCTGAGAAGCTCATCTAAGGACCACTGAGAAAAGCACAGAGCCACAAATCACCCCATGTGATTTGGATGCCCCCTCACATTAAGACATCTTTCCACTTGGTGATTCCTGAGTCCTCAGGTAGTTTGAAAATCATTATCTTCAGGTTTGTCAGACGGCTTTATTTCAATAAAACAAAACTCAGGTTTCTTTTCTTATTCCAATCTAGCCATCTTCTGCAGCCAGGCTGTGTGGATGTGGGATGCAATTTAAGAGAGAGACTTTAGATTCAGAGCAGATGAATGTAGAACATGTTTCTTCCTTTTTATTTTTTAAAGAAATTATAGTTTCACAACAAAAGGAAGTCCCTGGAAAGAAATATCCCTTAACGGATCTTCACTCTGCTAATGCTCATCCTTTAATGCTTTTTAAATTATTTAATAACATAATTACCAGATGTTTATTTAGTGTAAACGTCTGTGGTCCCTTTGTGGCTTATCAACCTCTATCCACGAAAAGGAATGTTTGAAATGGATGTTTCTGGGACACCACAAAAACCTTAGAGATGACATTAGAGCCATGGCTTTGGAGAACACTACAGTAAATATTTGTTGTCTTAATTTTCTGATACAAGTGAAAACAGATGTTGGAGTGAATGGCTGATTAAGAATTAAGTGTTATACAATGCAACTCAGCCGACAAATTTAGGGGATTATAAAACTAAATGCATGTTCTTTGTGAAAAGCTGAGAAAGGAAGTATTTGAAAAGGCATACCCTTTCATTCTATTCCTGAAGAGCCTGACTTGAAGCTGGGGAGTTGGTGGAAAATTGTGTAAATGGGACTTCTTTTCAAGAACATGTGCAGAAGGAATTTTTTAAATATATTTTTTATTTATTTTTAAAAGATACTTAGATTATATAAATTGTTACATAAACAATTATAAGGGATTCCCATATGCCTCACTCCCCAGACCTCCCACTTTTTCCCACATTAACAACTTCTTTCATTAGTGTGATACATTCATTGCAATTGATGAACACATTTAGGAGCACTGCCACTAAGCATGGACAATAGTTTACATTGTAGTTTACCTTCTCTCCCACTCAATTCTGTAGGCTATGGCAGCATATGTAATGGCTGACTACCCTATACTTTGAACTATTATAACTTTTTAAGTGATTCAAGAATATTGTTTTATTAGTCGTTCTGGTGATTCCATTGTAATTTGAATATTTAAAATTTGAGTTGCTGTTTCCAAGACATGGAGGCAGTAAAGAGAAGGGTTATAGACAAAGAGTGAGGAAAAATTTGGAAGTCACCTGCTCATTATAACAAAGAAAATGGTGAGCCAATGGAATGGAGGACATCAATGAGGGAAGCTGGTATGTTTTAATGGTGTTTAATGACTGCACCATGATCTAGACGCCAATTAGAGGATCACATTTTGTGGGGACAATTTACCTAGAAACAGTTTCATGGAAATGTTGGCTACAAGTCAAACAAAGAGAAACATGGCATTTGAACATAACATCCAACTCAAGGAGCCACTGGAAAACAGCAAAATTCTTTGCAAATTCTTCAAAATATCAAACCTCAACAATTACAATGGAACAAATATCCAGAAACAAATAGAAAACCAACCTTACAAAGTAGTATTGGAATACCTGGCTTTTATCATGCATATGCTGTCGCCAAACTTTAAGGTAAATATTGACTTATGCCATATTCAAAGCCATTTAAGAATTAACTGTGGCATGAATACACAGTTATGGTTTATCCAATCTGATATGCACAGAGCTTATCAGATGAATGTAAATTTATGCTTTTTGCAAGCTTGCTGGTGTCAAGATAAATGAGTGGGAAACCATAATACTTTCAAGTAAGTGTAACATTTTGTATGACATACGAACACCTACTCCTGCCTTGAAAAAATATATAAAGTGTGCATTGTCTTCCAAAGAGATGATTCCCTGCTGCATCCAAATAGATGAAGAGTCAGCTGTGAGGTGAGAGCACGGGCCAAACCAGCCAGCAGGAGTGGTTTGGGGTGGAAGCCAGGAGAATGTTGTGAGGATTCATATGGTATTGAAGGAAGGGGAGAAGAGGAAAGGAAGGAAGTTGCAGGGGAGAAGGAGGCTGAAGGTTTAGGAAAGGAAGAGATTGGGAAAAAAAGAGGGAAGGTAGAGAAAAAGAATCTCATCAGGTAACTGATCAAAACCAATCCAGTACCGGATAATGGACCAGACAGACTGAACCAGGTATATGGAGAAAGTCAAATCACAAAGAACTTCATTCCAAGGATATGGGCAGGGAAAAAAAAAAAAAAAAGACAAAGGACCATGACTTGTGCTCCCAAATCTTTCACAAAAGGTAAATCTGCTCTGAGCAGCACCTTCCAAATCCCTGTAATGAGAGATGGATAAGAGAATAGGAGTAAGATGCTGATGGCTAGAGGTTTTTGTTGTTGTTGTTGTTTTAATCTCCTGTGCTACGGCTCCTCTCTTCAGCCCGTTTCAGCGTGAGACTGACACACCTTAGGCCCCAGACCACTAGACCCTGACATCCAGCAAAAGAATGCTATTTTAAGAAGTGTCACGGAGACTGGAGCATCTAGAAGATCTCCCTCTAGCTGCCATGGCAGGTAGAGAGCTTATAAAAATATATCTGGGGGGAGCAGGTGTAGCTCAGTGGTTGAGTGCCTGCTTCTTTTGTACGAGGTCCTGGGTTCAATCTTGGGTACCATATATATATACATGGTCTTCACAGGACCCTGATTGTTAGATTAACAAAATTACTGTCAAAATATTCATTAAAGTCACTCTGATGTTATTTATTAGTGGAAGATAAAAAGAGAACTGCTATTTTTATTATTCCCCCCTTTTTTTTCAAATAAAAAAAAATCTGATGCTCAGAGAGGTTAAATAATTTGCCCAGGACCCCATTTACTCCTGGGTCATATTACTAATTTTCAATATTCATCTTTCCAATTCAAAATGAAACCACAGATTAGGTGGGAATCCTCATTGTGGGAACAAGACCTAGCATCATTTTCCTTCTAATACTATGAAAATGAGTAATTAGGAAAGTAGTCTGTGACAGCAGGAAATTAGGGCTGTTTGAAGAAGACAAGGGAGAGGAAGGGAGGGTCTGTTGTGGTCATCTGATACCTTATTCTACTTTTATAGGCCAGAGATGCTTTAACTCTAAGGGAAAGTGAGAGGAGAAGGAAATTCTGTCCTGCCTTCCCCTGTCAGCATGTCTCTAACAGGACTGATTCCAGGATTCTCCACTGGCCTCACTTGGCAGCCACTCAAGCCCCTCCTTAAAGAACAGAATCCACTGCTGTCAGAGAAGAAGGCCTGTTACGTCTTACGCGCGCGCACACAGGTATCCAGAGAAGTCTCAGCAGGGCCCTTGGAAAACCAAAACATTTTCTTACCAGTTAACAGAATGTAAAAATCATAGGATGGAATTTAAGGAGAAAGAGAAGCAACAACGTCACCCTGGTGTGTGGTCAGCAGCAAAGGACCTTCTTGCTAAGTCCTAGCAGGGGTCCACTCAGCCCTCTTAGAAAAGAGACCTTTCATTTTATTGGAGATACAATAGAACCCATTTCAAGAATGTTTCAGATTATAAAACATCCTATATGCTCTAAAATTTCCCTTAGCATAAAACAAAAAGACAATTTTTAAAAATATTGGCACTTCTCTGCCTCCTCTCCCAATTACGATTTAATTGGTCTGGGGTGGGATATTTTAAAATATGCACAATGCTAATATGCACAATTAAGTGACCCATTTCCAAAAGTAATTCATGTAACCTAGACTTTCTGAATGGAGAAATTCATGGCACATTTGCTTACCTCCTAAGTGGCAGATGAGGTACTTTTTTTCTCCCCTAACGTAGTACATGAATTAATTTTTCCTTCCCAGTTGTATATCACATTAAGCTAGAGTGTGATTTAACGGTGATCTAGCTCAACTCCTGCAGATGTTAAATAAAGATAAAGAACTCAGACAGCCAGTTCCATTTAAAGGAAAATCACTTTTGTGTGGCCAACTAGTTTTAAGCCGAACTGATTTCAAACTCCTTGAAGACAGGAAATATCTTACTCGTATCTGTAATCCTGATATGACTTTCAAAAATATATTAACTGAGAATGAATAAATGTAGTCCAGTCTTAAAAACAGTCACAGTGTCTCAGATATCACTTCTGAGATTTTGTAAAAGTAGACAGTACCTCTTATGTTCTGTCAACAAAACCAAACATTAAATCTCAAGTTTAAACATTTTCTTATTTTATAGAGCTTGATTAGAAAGTCTCAATACTTTTCCAAACAATGCTTTAAAATCTTGGGACAAATCTGCAAGAAAATAAAAATCACCTTTAAATTGATGTATAAATTATAAATTTATTCCCAACTTTTGAATTTTACTCCATTCTTATCTGAAAAGATTTATCAGTCACTTATATATGCAAATTTTTTAAAGCTGTCGCTACGTAGTTCTCAAGCCTGACCATATTAGAATCACCTGAGGATTTTTTTTTTTCAACTATCACATCCCAGACCAATAAATCATAATTGGGTGAGGAAGCAGGAAGTGTCAATATTTTTAAAAACTTTTTGGTTCTTCTAATGTGCAACTAAGGTTAAAAATACTGGAATAGATGTTATACTACTTATACTTGTAGGGAAAGTTAGTTTAAAAGAAGAAAACATTGAATTGCCATATTATAGAGGAGGCTTGAATTGGGCTTCAATTTTTTCTAAAATTAATTTCTAATCCAAGTGGAAAGTGCTTGGACTAGGTGGATTTGGTCTGGTTTTCTAATGTATGGACCTTAGATGTACAGTCCTAGAATGGAGAATGACAGTGAACCTTCTATGAAGGTGTCACATCTTCTACCTCCTTTTTTTCCAAAATTTCTCAGGGAGGAACATTAGCTGAGTTCATAGCTTGCTGAGAGGGCCTCAAATCTCATACTATTTCTAAAGCTCCCAAATTTCCATCAACATCACTAAGCATAAAAGTTAGGGCTTTGTTAGATCAGGGAACTCTACCATATACTATTAAAAAGGCACTGTGCAAGGTTCTTGGTGGGGAACCCAAGTTAACATATAAGCATTGGAGTAAATCCTCATTTAGTCTTGCTGTCCCCAGAACTCTTCCAAAGTAGCCTGAAATCTCAAAACCACCCCCATCATACCATGTACCCCTGGGCCTTTGGAACCTCCCTGATATGGGATAGATTGTGTTCCCCAATAGGATATGTTCAAATCCTAACTCCCAGTCCTGCGAATGTGACCCTATTTGAAAATAAGATGTCTTTGAAGATGTTATTAGTTAAGATGAGGCCAAACTAGAGAAAGGTGGGCTCTAATCCAATGTGACCAGAGTTCTTATAAGAAGGGGAGAATTGGACACTGTTTTAGTTTGCCAAAGGGCTGCTGATGCAAAGTACCAGAAATGGGTTGGCTTTTATAAAGGGGATTTATCTGGGGTAAGAGCTTATAGTTTCAAGGCTGTGAAAAGTCCAACTCAAGACACCGTAAGAAGTGCTTTCTCACTAAAGTCAGCTGCCTTGTGGTGAAGCAAAATGGCCGCTGAGGTCTGCTGAGGTCTCTGCCTTTCTGCAGCTGTAGGCAAACCTGGCATAGGGCTTGTCTCTTACTGGGTCTCCTCTCTCAGTCTCGGTGGCTCCGCATTGTTCCTGAGTTTAGCTGTAAGCTATCGGGTATATGGCTTATCTCTCCCTTGGCCTCAGCTCTTTGAACCTCTCAGGGACTTCTTGCAGCTCAGAGGTGGGTGAAACGCTCGTCCTTTCTCTCACATGGCCAGATCAAATGTGGCAGCTTCCTATGTCTATATCTGTGTCTTTGTTTATATCAGCCCCAGACAGAGGGCAGAGATCCAAGCTGGCTCACACCTCACTTACATAGTCCAATCAAAAGCCCTAAAGTGATCTTATCAAGTAATCTAATCAAAGAACCCTCAGCTGAATTTAATGCAGTCAAAAAGTATCACACCCACAGGAATTTTTTAGGATTCATAAAATAATTTCAAACTGTCACAGACACAGAAAGATGAGGAGAGAACTCAGTGGTAACTAAGGCAGAGAACACCGTGGATTGCCGGCAAACCACCAGAAGCTAGAAGAGGCAAGGACGGATTCTTCCCTACAGGTTTAAGAAGCATAGCCCTTCCAACACCTTGATTTCAGACATCTAGCCTCTGGAATTGTGAGACAATACATTTCTGTCATTTGAAGCCACCTAGTTTTGGTACTTTGCTATGGCAGCCCCAGGAAACTAAGGCACATCCCTACAGAAGAAAGGGACTGTGAGCTAGAGAAACTCTCTACAGGGTATTCAAGTATTAAAAACTTATGAGGGGCTGGCTGTAGCTCAATTGGTAGAGCGCCGGTTTACCTCGTGGGAGGCCCTGGGTTCAGTTCCCGGTGCCTCCTTGAGCGGGCAGACCACCTTGAGAAGGCAAGCTGCCATGGCAGGGCAAAGCCGCCACAGGCAGGGCAAGTCCCCATGGGCAGGACAAGCTGCCCACGAGCAGGCAAGACCACGGCCGGATGAGCTGACTCGGTGGGTCGCTGCAACAGGGGGAGACAAGCAGACACAGAAGAACACAA
>PVKH010004438.1:0-23362 GCA_004027955.1 Chaetophractus vellerosus
GAAAAGATCATATTCTTGGAGTTAATCCATTTCTGTGAGTGTGGGACCCTTTGATTGGATTGGATTCAGTTGGCAGGGTGGACTTTGTTTGGATTGCTTCAGGGAAGCATGACCCAGGGTGAGTCTTAGTTGGAGTCCTTTATAAAAGAAGAACTGAAAGCAGCAGACACACAAAGAAAAAACTGCCGAGATGGAAAGAAAGAACCCAGAAGCCACAGAAGAAGCAGCCAGAAGCTGAAGCAACAAGACACAGAAGAGAAGCAGATGCCTCCATGTGCCTTGTCATGTGAAAGAGGAATCCAGGGTCACCAGCAGCTGACCTTTGGTGAGACACCATCTCTGATGATGCCTCCATTTGGACATTTTCACAGCCTCAGAACTGTAAGCTTTTAACCTAATTAAATATTTTATAACGTACTATAAAAGCCAACCTATTTTTGCTATATTGCTCCCAGCAGCTTATAGCAAATTAAAACAAGAATGAAGACATATCCTCAACTATGAATTTTTGAGAATATAACAAGGAATTCTGAGAGCATTTCTGTCACCGACAGAATTTGTACCCACTATGGCCAGTACTGAAATTTTTAGTGACTAGATTTGAAGATATTCCATATAAAATAAAATTTTGTATTATGAGTTTTGGATTAAAGCCATTACACCTGCCCCCAACTCCATTGACATTTAGAAATTTGAGTGCTTACGAAAGCCTTCTCGTTTTTAAAAACAGACATTTTATTGGTAGCATGTATGCTATGCGGGAGTTGAGGAAAGAGGTGAAAATAATTAGGTGAGCCATTCTCAGCTGTTAATAACATGAGCATTTACTATAATTTTGGATACGGTTTTCAGCTAATTATTTGACAGAAATACTGATTCGCTTTTTATAGATGGGGAGGTTAAAACTGTTCCCCATTCACATAACCAATAAGGCACACAAATGGTATTTGAATCAAGGTAGAATTGACTCCAGAGTACATACTCTTAATTCCTGTACAGGAAACTTTAAATTGGAGTGTGTATAAGAATCACAAAGAGTTTGTAAAAACAGTTTGCAGGATCCCAACCTCAGAGTTTCTGATTCTGTAGGTTTGGCTGAAGGCCTGAAAAATTGCATTTCTAATAAGTTTCCAAGAGATGCTGATGCTACTACACAAGGAAAGACACTCTTAGAGACTCTACTATATATCACCTTATAATAGATGGACCCTGGGTTTGAAGTCATTCTCTCTAGGGTTGCTCTCTTCAGGTGAGGCTGGACAACTTGATGGCTGCACACACTGCAGCTGCTTCTTTAAAGATCCTTCATTTTATTCTTAGAAAAGAGGTTTATTCTTGCCTTTTTTCCAACTGTTCTATCAAAACAACAAACAAGCAAACAAACAAAAAAACACAACAACTTCACAGCATCTCTTATTGTTTGTGATTTCATATGCAAGGGAAAGCCTTTCCTTTTGATTGAATGATGGCATAATGACTGCAGAAATTGTGTTTGTAAAGGCAAATTTCTCAGTAACAGTACTACCGATGTCTTGACTAGTCCATTGAAACCTTAATAAAGGCTATTTGGGGAGTTGCTAGGATTTGGGGTGAGATTTTTCCCATATTTTATCCATCCCTTAATACTCTTTGTTGGATATTAAAATGAACAAAACCATTTGTTTTACAAAAATTTTCCTGACTTCCTTTTACTGATATTCTAACCGAAAGGTACATGTCATTGTGTGATTTCATTAAGTAGCAAAATCAATGTTGGTGACAATAATCTGTAGTTGAAAAAGGAGATGGATTACTTATTTATAACAGGAACCCCTGCTTCTCAAAATGTGATGCAATCAGATTTGACTTATCATCTATTTATCAAGTTTTAGTTTCACTTAAAAATATAAAAAGGTTAGCATCTTTCTTTCAGTAAGAAGTTTTTAGGCTTGTTTTAAGGATCTAATTAAAAGAGTCATTTCTTAATGTATGTACAAAGTTCTCTCTGAAGATAATTTTAACGTGCTTGAATAGATATCTATCCTGCAATTCAACTTAATTTGAGTCAGGATTTGTGATTTGTGTGTGTGTGTGAAAATCATTTGCAATCTAAAAGAAAAAAAAGAAGAAAAAAAGCAGGTAAATTTAGAACTTAATGTATATCAGGTAAAATTCATGAACCGAAAAGCAAAATTTAAAATATTTTACACTTTTGAATCGTTTTACTATTTTTGTATTTAGATAATAGTTTACCTTATTCACTTCTATACCTATAACTTTTTGTAGGCTTTATATCATGCTGCATTGCTGTTTTTTTGATTTATAATTTTTATTTAAGCAAACTAATTTTTTAAATCATTTCTGTCAGATAGAAATGCTAGTATGTGCAGTTCTCCTCAGTGAAACAGATTATCAATTATTTAAGAGTTTCCAGGTCAGAATGTATAACAGACATATAAATACTCAAATAAGACAAATGAATAAATTAGAAAGTCTCAAATATTTGCATTTTTTCCCCAAACTGCCACTAAGTGTTTTAGATGGGATTAGCCAGGAAAAAAAGACTGTCAATGTGAAGTGGGAAATGTAATTTTTTTCCCGAGCTTCACCAGGGATCGAATTATTTTGTGTTGTAAGTTATATGTTAAGAAAGGTTTGCACCTTTTATTTCTACAGGAGAATAATTTCTGAATATTAAATAAGTTCAAATCAGCAGTGAGATTAGCTGCATTATCCAGAACCATTCTCAGATATGACAGAATTTGTGTCCTAGCACACACAAAACACTTGCAGTCTGGTGAACTACAAATTTTATTTCAGAGGATAATACATCATTCACAACACAGAAAATCAGTGGATAAACTTTTTGAATATGCTCCCATTTAAAGTTGTGGCTCTTGTCATCAGAACATAAATTTTCAAAAGTATGAATTCAACATTGGAGGACTTCCAAAAAGAATGCATTTATCTTCTATCATATTGAAACACGAGGAAAGTAAGCCTTAAACATAACTCTTGGGGGCAGAAGGCCCAGGCACTTTTCTATTTATTTTCTCAAAAAAAAAAAAAAGACTTTATCTTACGTTTATGTATGCATATGGAGGAGAACATCCGTCTGTGGTCCTCAAACTAATCAGGACTCCCTCCGTTCAAGGAAGAGTCTGCTACATGCCACAAATGGATGGACAAAACAGAGGTGGCTCCTGTCCCCAAGAAAGCACATCTGGTGAATGAAAAAGACAGTAAACAAATAAACATCAAATAAATAGATAAACATAAATAGTGACAAGTGTCAGGAAGAAAAACAGCAGCTTTTGGCCACATTATTGATTAGTCAGGTATCCCAAAGAAAGCAAACTCTCTAGGTGATAAAAGTCCTCCTACATAGTCAAATGGTTAAACTCTATGTATAGGTTTAGATCTTGACCCACAAAGAAAAACTAACATTTTCTTTATTTTTACACAACCACTTCATATCTTCTTTTAGCCCTATATTGCCATTTCTTCTGGGAAATTCGCCTCAATATTTTCAGATCCCTTCATCATATCTAGATTTAGGGGTTGGAGTCCCTGAATATCATTGGTCAGCTGTTCACACAGATTACAATAATAAGCTCATACTTAGTCATTGTGGCACCTGAGAAAGCATCAAAGCAGAGTGATTCTTCCCCATCCAACTGAGCGGACCCTTTACTCTTCCACAGATTTATTGGCGGGCCCATGTGTGCAAACAGAGGTCTTAATTTTGCTTGCCTGCTTTCTTGGTTGATGGATTGATTGATTGAGTTTTTTGCTGTTCGGGAGATGTTTTAAGGCTTCTCAAGGAAAGAGAGGGTGCAGCGTTTATTCCTAACAGAGCTTAGGCCCAGTTCATGTCCCCTCTTTCACCCAAAAGTAAAGATTTGGTGAGGGGACGAAAGAGAGTGTGGCTAGAGGTTTGGGTGAAAGAACCAACCCATAGAATTTGCTACAATTTAAGTCAAACCCTGGCTACATATTGGAACCAGTACCTGTGCTCCTCCCTAAACCAATGCAATTGGAATCTCTATCCAGGGATGCAAGTATCTTTCAAACAGATAAACGAGATCACAATTTGAAATTAAGACTTCGACTTATCCACAGTGTGGGGGACATATCTTAGTAAAAAGTAAACTTTTGGAGGATGGGATGATATTCATCAAGTTGTGAATTGGATGTGATTGTATTTTGTGAATCACCATTGGAACAATTAAGTAGCTCTGTGAAGAATGAACTGGAGACAAGACTAGTACCTCAGTTGATGAATGACTTGAGCCTGAACTAAGATATGAGTGGAGATGATACAGAGACAGATTTAGAAGACTCTTTAAGAGTTGATGTGAATGCTGGAAGTGAGGAATGGAAGAGACAGGTGTAGATTGATTACATGCCTCTCTTTTGGGTCACTGGACCATATTAGCAGTCCTGTTCTCCCAAATGGGATGCCCCCTTCATCTTGTTCAACAAAGGAGGAAAAGGTTAGGGGAGTGAAAATGGATTCAGTTTGGGCAGAATGGGTTTGATCTATTTAAGGTTTATACCAACGTACGTGAGATATACCAAATCTAGAAGTTAAGAGAAATCTGAAATAGAAAGATTCCATAGCCATTTTGTGAAAAAAATGGTATTAAAACTCCAGGAACCTCATTGGAGGTTCATGCAAAGTATGAGGCGCAAAGAAGCTAAAGGCTACAAGGCAAGAAACCACCCTTATTTAAATAAACAGAGGACAATAAGTAAAAGAAAATTGTAGCTAACATTATGAGTACCAAGATCATTTTGTGATTTAAACCCATGTAATAGGAATAATGATTCAATCTTATAAGAGAAAGGAAGGGAAGGCTGGTAATTTTTAAATAACTAGAAAACTAATTCAAAGATTCGTTAGAGGATTTATTCCATTTTTTTAAGTTCACATCTCTGGATGATCAAAGAAGGAACTCAAAAATGTTATTGCACCTTTTCACTCCATGAGTAAATGAATATCTACAGTGATTAAATATCCTTATGACATATGTGTTTCTCTGAGCTTTAGCATAAAGAACATAAGCTGATTCATAAAACCTCCTTGCAACCACAATCCAGAACCAACTGTTAGTAACACAGAAGTGAAAGCCAGAATTCAAGCTTTCTCATAACCAGATCTCTCCCTGGTGTGGTTTGAAATCCCCCAGGAATGCATGCTTTGACAGCATGCTGGGGTGAGAACAAGGTGGGGAGGATCTCAGTATGAAAGGTTGATTTTTTTGGTGGTTTATTTAAAAATGACGACTGTAAGCAGGGCTCCTTGTGACAGATTTGTCAGGGACGGTTAGTTATATGAGATGCTTGTTTTTTAAAGTGATCATTGACAACACATTTTCATTACAGATTTGACATAAGACCCTTGTATTTAAATGTAAACTCTTACAATTTTCTATCATTTGTTTAATAATTTTTCCCCATTCTTGCAATGTCACTACATCTGGACTGTACACAATAGATTGGAGAAAAGTAATGAAGATACAAACTTGTCATCCAAGACCTTACCCAACTTTTGCATTTATCAACTTTAACACTAATTTACATACTCCTTTTTATTATTTAATTCCTTAGAAATTATTCTACACTAAAACAAAGTAGAATATAGGCATTTGTTCGTTTTTCACTGATACATATTTCTTATATTATACCCACTTTTTATATATTTTGAATGTGTTACATTTGAAAATTGAGATAAACAAATACTGTGTACTATGTCACTGAGTAGTCAAATTCTAAATTTCAATATGAGTAGAACTTCGTTTCTTTTTTTAGTATATTTTGTGTTACTTTTTGTTATATTATTTTTTGACAAGCATTTTAAAAGATTTTTTCTTAAAATATAATAATGAATGCTTTAAACAATTTAAATTATTTATATAAGAATAAAATAAGCCTTAAATATGCTTCCTATAGTCTCCAGTGGCTTTTGTTAAATGCTAATACAAACTTTTCCCACAATTTTTCCTATTTTACTGCATGTAATATATTCTATTTTCCCCAGAAAGTGATTATAATACATATATAAATTGCCATCCTTCTTTTAAAACATGTCATATACCATCTCCCATATCATTGAGTTTTGTCCTCCATGAGTTCAATGGCTGACTAACTTTCCATACTATCTATCATATGTTAGCATGATACCTTTTTATTTATTATAAATTTAGAAAGTTTTTCTCCTTTTTGCTTTCACAAACAGTGCTGCATTAAAAACTTGCTACATATCTTATTTCCTTAGGATAGGAAGATTTCTAGGTTAGAAAATATGATTATTTTCCTAGGGTTTTGAACTTTTTACTTCATTTTCAGAAAAATTTTACCAACTTATTACAGCTTGTTCTCTGCTAAAACTCAAAACTGTAGTTTATCAGCCAATCAGCAATTTGAATTTGATATAGTAATAGAGCCTATACCTCCCTGAGTTGGGAGACTAACTGGGACCTAGAGGGACTGACAGACACTGGAACTTTGTGAATATTGGGTCAAACAGAGCATAACCCTAAATTTGTCACTAAATGTTTATTAAAACTTTATGCTTTTGGGGTGGGTGAGTAGAATTTATTGCATAATAAAAGACCCTGTCCTTCAGAATTTACAATCTAAATGGGAAAAAAGAGGAAAAAGCAAAACGTTCTAAATAAGCTTCTGGAGTGTAAGGTCCTCCAGGACAGGGCTTCTGATTTCTTTGTTACCACTAGTAGACAGCACACAGCCCAGGGTACAATAGGGGCAAAGATATTGTCAGCCAGATACTTTAGCTAGTTAATTAGTGGGTCAAGGCCTTGGAGATGATATAGAAAATAAGAGGAATGAAAACAAAAAGATTGGCTCCAGGTTTAGAAGTTCCTGGAAACAGTAGATCAAAAAGGACGAGTGGGATTTCCTAGACAGAACCTATAGAGGGAGAACCTTGTATCCCTCGTTCTGCAGTGCTTCTCAGTCCTTTAGCTTTGAGGTTCTAGCACTGTTGAATGGGAAGACTCCAGGAGACATGAACACAAGAGATGCTGAGTTGGGATGGCTTTCTCCTGTTCTCTTTGGTCTGGCTCACACAAAGCTCACACCTCACTCCAGGCACCCCAGCAGCCATCACGTACACTGTTGTAGACTATGGCACACACTCTGGCTATTACTTTCTCTTGAACTCGTCATCTCCCCTACAGAACTCTCCAGGGGTGGATTTTCCTCCCCCACAATTCTCATTGCCATTGGGCCCAGAGGTAAAGCAAAATACCTATTGTCATTTTCCTCATTTCCATTTTCTGACCCTTCTTCCTTCCTTCTCCCTGAGAATCCCTCATTTCTGAATCTCATATTATCACCTTTATTTCCTAACAATGACCTGGTCATTCCAGTCTCTCCCATTTTACACTGTCTTAATTCCTGGCACTTTTAATATGTTTGTAGATGATCCTTCCAGCGCTTTGGCCTCAAAGTTTCTAGGACTCTTATCTTCTAATATATTTGCCCTCCAGCTTACCTAAGTCACTTATTCCCAAGGGCAGACCCTTGACAAATACTCCTTATTTTTCCAGCTTACTCCCTTTATAAGCCTAACCCAGCAAGTGTTTAACCCCATTGAGATTTTCTGTATATTGATATTACAACATTTTCTCTAACATTCATCCCCTTGATATTTGCACTCTCCTCCTTCCCAAGTCTTCATTCTTTGGTTACTCATTCTTAACTCTCTAACCTCAACATAATTGAATGGCAAAATTACAACTCCATTTAAATCCAAATCTCTTCTAACTCTATTTCTGAATTTTTGTAATGGAACATAGTTGGAGAAAATATTAAAGCACAATTTCCTGTTCTTACTAGAAATTCGTGATCATAAGCCTTTATCTTGCCAGGCAATTGTACATACATACATCTCTGTGCATTTCTAGATCATACAATTTTCCAATGTCCTAGATGACTATTTCTCACCTTCTCCTCTCTCCTCAAACCTTTAGCACATCCTTCCCACTTCTCAGTTTTTGCTGAGGACCTTGATGTCATCTCACTGAGAAGATTGGAGCACTTAGTAGGGAAATTCTACAAATTCCCACCATACCAACCTTCTTACCAGTATCTGTATCAACAAATTCTGCCCTTCCCTTGTGAAACCACAGGTAAACTATATCCTTATATAAAAACAGACTATCCAAACATACCGAAGATCCCATCTCTTGCTTATTCCAAATCACCACTCTAGTAATTGTTCTTCTCTCCCTTGCATTATCAGTGTCTCTCTTTTAATGCTGGGACATTCCAAATGACTTTCTTTTTCCTTCCTGAAAAAAAAATTTAACCTCACTTTCTCTGCCTTTTTATTTGTTCTCATCAACAGCAAAAATTGACCAAAGAGATTTTTTAAAAATATACATATGCACAATTCTCCTAATCTCACCAAGACACTTTTATCAGTTTTTCATTTCCACAATAACATCTATCTCTCTTGAGATCTCTTGAGATCACCAAAAATCTACATGGCCCTAAATCCAATGATGTATATTCAGGTCTCTTCTTACTTGATCTTCCAGCAGTGTGTGACACCATTTACCACACCACCTCAAAATACCACTTTATTTAATTTGTGTGTCAGAGCAAGACACTTTTATCCCCTTCTTGCCTTATAGACCACATTTTCTCAATAATTTATTTTGGTTCCACCTCTTCTTCATGTCTTCTTAATGTTGGTGGATTCTAGGCCTCAGTTTTTGGTTGTCTTCGTAACGTGCATGTACACCATTGATGTTTTCATTTACTCTCATAGCTTTAAATAATATCTCTGTGCTCCTGAACCCCAAATTTATATGTCCAATCAGACTTCTCTCCTCAACTCTACATCTATATTTCCAATTGCATGCTTGGCATCTCCACTTGTCTAAAAGACATCTCAAAATCAACACAACACAAACTGAAATCATGCTCTCCCTCCAATCAGGCAAACTTATTTCTCTTGCCGTCTTCCTTCTCTTGTTTGAAGGCAACTTGATGCTTCCAGTTGTCTTGGGCCAAAAGTTAAAGTTAGAGTTATCCTTGACCTTGACTCTTCTCTTTCTCTACGTATTAATCGGCCAAGATGTCTCAAGCCACTACCCATTTTTGGTTGCAGTGGTCTATGAACTGAACTCCCTGCTCCTTCTTCTGTTCCCTCTATTCTAGTCTTAACATAATCAAGTATCTTTTAAGACATTAATTGTATCATGTTGTAGTCCTTTGGCTCAAAACCTTCTATTATTGCCTCCCCATTTCACTTAAGAGTAAAAGCCAAAGTCCTCACAAGGACACAACCATTTATGACGTGGTGTCTATTACTTTCCTAACCGCAACTTGTCCTACTCTTTCAAATTCATTCTATTCAAGCTCGGCAACCATCTTGCTATTTCTTGAACACACCTGCCTAAATTCAGTCTTAAAGCCTTTTCATTAGCTGTTCTCTCTACCTGGAACATTTTCTTTACTACCTTTGGATTTTTCTCAAATATCTTCTTTTTATTTTTAAATTTAATATAATGTTTCCTGAATTTATTCAGCATGGGATAACTACTTATTTTGCCTTGAAATATATACTTTTAAATTTTTTACAAACCCTTCCCTCTATCATCTTTCTCCTGTAACCACTAATCTGCTTTCTATCCCTGCTAATTTGCTATCTAGTCATCTCTAATAAGTAATATATACAAGTTTTGTCCTATGTGCTTGCTTACTTCACTGAACATAATGTTTTCAAGGTTCTTCCAAGCTGCAGCATGTCTCATAATCTCAGATTTTATGGCTGAATAATATTCCATTGCATGTATGTACTGAATTTTGTTTATTCATTCCTTTGTTAATGGACACTTAGGTTGTTACCAGCTTTTGGATATTGTAAACAAGGCTGTTTAAAAGTATCTATTTATGACCATGTTTTCATTCTCTTTGGGCATATACCTAGAAATTGGATTGCTGGATCATATGATAGTTATATGTTTAACTTTTTGAGGAACTAATACCATATTTTTTAGTGCAACCTGATATGCCCACTTATTTTAATATTGAATTCTATTTCCAACTCATCCTGTATGCTCAATTCCTCTCATTTTCTTCTAAGTGTTTTTTCATAGCTTGTATCAATTTATAATATTTATATAAAATATCATCTCCTTACTGTCTCTATTTTCTTGTTATAATTTAAGCTTAACCAGGGCAGAGATTCTTTCCTTAACATATACCAAGTGGTCAGTATAGTGTCTGGAGCATTTTTCCTCAGTAAATACTTGTTAAAACAACAAAATAAACCCATGCTCCAAAGTTCATTCTAGGAGTAGAAGGGTAGTTCAAAACCTAGACAAGTTCATCCTTTCTATTGTTCAGAACAAAAGCCTTAGAACCAATCTGAATCCCCTCATGCAAATCACTTGGAGATCTTTAAAAATAAGTGTGAATATCTGGGCCCTACCCCAGACAAATTGAACCCAAGCCTCTGTGTGCAGGGTCAAGGAATGGGTGTTCTTGAAAAGATGTGTGGGTGACGTCAATGGATAGCTAGAGTTAAGTACCCTAGGTTCACGGGGACCAAGCCCTACTGCTGTCTATTTGTTCCCATTGCTCTGTCCCTCCTATCACCACTGAATTTAGGGAAAAGCAGTTGCTCAGTTCAGTGTAGTACAACATGATTCTTTAACCCTGACTAGTTAAGATCAGTGCCCTGGGAGTACGCACAGTAACGAGGCTTCAGAGCCTTATTTAAAATTCATTAAAGTCGTCCTTTGTTTCTCCTCCACCTCTAAGATGTTTTGAAACTGTGAGTCTCACTTTTCCACTCTTAAAATTCCCTCACTCCAATCATCTCTCAACTTGCTCAACACTGATGAAACAAGATGCTTTTCCTCAGGGAAATTTCACTTGAGATTTGAATATATATACTAACAGGTATACAAACACCAAGTTGGCTTGTTCCCTGAATTCTAGCCACATAATTTACTCTGAATTTTTTTCCATTCCTGACATATGGAGATAATACAAACACATACGTTCCAGTAATCTGCTTTAGTTTACTGAGAAACACTTTAAGTTTTATATCCTTAAGTTTCCTAAGACTCTTAGCTTCCTTCGCCTTCATCCTCTTCTCCCACTTACTCTCCCTTCTTCACTATCAATTGCTACCCACCTGACTATCAAAAGGATCTGAGCAATTATGTGCATTTGTTTTAAACAATTATTTAGCTATGACTTACTCATATTTAGATATTTCTTCACCTTACTGCACAGATTGTTGGTTGTCGAATCCCCTTTCCTAACTTGAATCTTCAAATTTAGGACATCAGGCTCCACAGTGACTTACTCTCTGAGTCAGAGCTATTTGATGGCAAAATCAGGACTAGGTCTCAACCCCTTGATCCCTGTCAATGGGAGAGGTGTATGGACCTTGATCCCTGTCAATGGGAGAGATGCATGGACCTTAAATTCATCCAAGTTTCACTACATTAGCAGGAGTGGAGTGTGCCAAATCTTTCTGTTTTGTGATCTAACTGGAGAGTGGACTTTTTTGGCTGTATTGAATCAGAAAAGCTATTTAATGTCTTCTGTTTTAGTCTCGTGGCAAAATGTACCAGATTTAAAACTGAGAGCATGTAAATTCATATTCTGAAAGTGTCTTACTATGTTTGATTTTCTAGCTGACATTTCTCTTGAGCTTGTCCACCATGATAGGAAAGGAAAGCTTCTCAAATGGCATTTATGTGCAGGGCTTTTGATCTAAAAGGAGTGTGGCAAAGGCATGCATTTCACCCCGCAAGTGTTCTGTTCTCACAGACATGATCATGCAATCTTATGCAACATCTTAAAGAGATGTCTAGTCTTGCTAACGTGGAAGGTCGAGGGTAATGTTTTTCATTTTGGGGTGCGTGTGTGTGTGTGTGTGTGTGCACTTTGTGAAAGTACTTTGCTTTGTGTCCAAGCTTTTAATAACATCTTTGGGGATGATCAGTCACAGGTTTCATTCGCTCCTGGTGACGGAATGTTCTTGTTAGAACTCTCCTTGAGGGCTGATACTCCTGCCATTTCCTTTGAATGCTGCATGGTCTCCCAAGGCTTCAATTACATTTCAGTCTGTCTGTCCTACTAGCTGCATTTTTAACTGAAATTTGGTGTTGATTCCTGCCTACTACAAGTGTACAACTTCACTAATAAAAAAAATTTAAAGGGATTAATAAAATTTTATTTTATAAATTTAAAAAAATGTCTTAAAGTCCTGTGTAGTTTCTGAACCAGCAATTTCAAACCCAAAAATGTGTTCTAAGAAAACCGTTAGGTGTGTTCAAAGTTTAAGTGTTAAGGATCTTTAACATTAATACCTCCCAGTAGGGAATTGGTTAAATAAACTGTAATGCATCTGGTAAATAAATACTTTAAAATCATTAAACATGATAATATAAATATTTACTAAAGAAAGGAGAAAAATGTAAAGCTATTAACATTGTTTTATATAACAGTAGCTCACTTGTCTGGTCAAGTGGGAGCATTGCATTGCATTATTTGATGAGTTAATAAAAAGATTTGGTTCAATCATAGTATGATAATAAATTATAAATATGTAATGCTTTAAAACGTATATTTCAGACTCATTCGTTTTATCTATATATCCAAACCTTTTTATTTAAGTATGAGTTTGGAACTCCAACTTTTTCATTATTTTATGGTATAAATCATAGCTTATTAGTCGGTTTATAATTTTTAGTTGTTGGTTTCTCTAAAGCAGAGTAGCGATATATATAATTGTGAAGTAAATTGAGTACAGATTCATATTAACTTTTAACTTTTTTTCCCAATCTTTAAAGTTCTCTTGCTTATACATTTTTAACTGATCTTTTTTTCTCTCCTTTTCTTTTTCTTTCTTTCTTTTTTCTTTTGTTATCATGTCACCTATATGGAATCAGGGAATATTTCCAAAGTTTTCCTGTCTTATGAAAGCTGACTTTTAATGAAATCATGAAATTATAGTAAGAGATATACATGTCATGAAAATATTAGTGAGAACAAAAACTGATTTTCAGTAAGCCTAAATCAGCTTGTGAGAGCCAAAGTGCATGTTCACCCTGGTGAGGGGCTGGGTAGCTTTGGGGGAGCTGTAACCTGTCGTGAGAGCATGCCAGGGTTTAGGCACAAGGTAGGGAGAGCATCTCCCCAAGGTCGTCACAACAGGTCCGTCATATTTTTGATAAGACACCAGCTGACAGTAGAAAGATAAAAAGTTTCTTTACTTGCAGAGGACACAGAAACCTATAGGGAATGTTAAATAAAACAGGAGTTAATGATAACATGGCAAGCTCACAGATGGAGGTGTGGCTTCCAGTTCCGTAGAGCTATATGGGATTCTAACAACCTGGTGAGAGCATTTCACCAGTCAGGAGTGAAAATTCCAGGAAGATTGACAAGTTCTCTCTTGACCTTCTGGAGACATTTGGTTCTATGCCTGCCCACTCATCAAGTGGAAGTGAGAGGTTTCTGATGATTATTATGGGAATAGATAAAGAGACTGTGATCCAATAAACCAAGGTTCAGTCCCATCTGAAGCCCTTTCCCACAAACTATTCACCTAATGAGTCAATTGGACAGTTTTCCTTTTGTCTATATCTATTTTCTAAATTTTAGAAATCAAATACAATAAGGGGAGAAAGTTATTTTTCATAAAATAGTAGATTTTCTAATGTCTGTCAAATGATGGGATTCACTCTGTTTACTGGAAAATTGGCTGGACTTGGTTGCAGTTGTTTTCTGTCAATCTGTTACCGAGAATCAAATGAAAGTTCATAGTTAAAGGTGTTTAGCAAACAAAATGTTGATATCTATGACTCATCTTAACCCTCTTCCCTCCCCAGGCCAGGGGCTAACCCTATTTTTCAGTATCTATAACCTGAAGGAAAAAGAGAATGCTTTTAAAAAGGAGTTAGGAGTTTGAACACAGCGGACAGCACAGATAGACTCTGAAGCCTCAACACTCCAAGCCCAGCTCTTTGGTTCAGTAGCTCTGTGATCTTAAACAAACCACATACTCCACCCTCTACCTCTTGACATCCTCCTAGGGCTCATTTCCTATTGCTCACCAAAATGCCTTAAGACATCTCCACAATGCTCAAGCCAGTGACAAATCACTACCTGGTCTCACCAAGCCATTTCTCTCATGGGTAGGAAAAGAGACGGAGCACTTTGAAATGAAAAGACAAAACAAAGAAAAAAAACAGGAGGACACTGTTCTAATCCTCTCCCCTCAGGTATAATTTGTATTTCAATATATTCCTTTTCCTAGCCCAGTCTGAAGAGGGGGTATTTATGGGGTTAGAGAAAAGAAGAAAATTGAGCAGCTGAGAAATATATGGATTTGGGTTGTATGAGGGTTTCTGCATTCTAACAATACATTAAATGAGTTCATTAGACTGTTGGAGCCCAAAGGGACCTTAGAGAACAGAGATGAGTATGAGGCAATTAACACAGAAAACTAATATTCACGTGAAGACTGATAATCAATATTTTAATTAGGGGGCCGGCTGTAGCCCAGTGGATAGGGCGCCGGTACACCACATGGGAGGTCCTGGGTTCAGTTCCCGGGGACCTCATCAAGTGGGCAGACCACCTGAGAAGGCAAGCCACCATGGGCGGGGCAGAGCTGCTGTGGGCAGGGCAAAAAGCCGCCACAGGCAGGGCAAAAGCCGCCATGGGCAGGGTGAGCCACCGGCGAACAGAGCAAAGCCGCCGGCGAACAGAGCAAAAGCTGCCGGCGAACGGAGCAAAGCCGCCCGGGAAGGGAAGCAGAGCCGCCCACAAGCGGGGCAAGCCGCCTGGGCAGTGAGCCGACTCGGCACTTCGCCGCAGCGGGGGGAGACAAAGCAGACATAGAAGAACACACACAGAGAAAATGAACACACAGCAAGAGCAAGCAGAAAGGGGAGGGATGTGTTAAAAAATAATATATATATATATTTTTAATTAGATATAGTTCCATTGTCAGACAAACCTGAGCTCCATGCTCTGGTAAGGATTTGAGAATGTAATTACATGTACCTTCCTTGATTTCCTCATCTGTTAAATGGGTATTATTTCTGCCATTGTAATTGTTGTCAGAAGAAGGATTTATGCCTGCCACATAGTAATCACCCAATAAATATTAGCTGCCAACAGAGGGGTGTTATCTCAGCCACCAATGGGCATTGAATGTTCTGGGGCCTTGGAGACTCTCAGAGCTCCATTGATGAGCAACACTTGCAAGGTTTGCAGCAGAAGAGTTGGGGTGTATCCCTCCAGTTTTAGTCCACTAGGTTGCTGAAATGCAATAAATGAGAAGTGAGTTGGCTTTTAAATTGGGATTTATTGGCTTACAAGCTTACAATTCTGAGACCAAAGGATGTCCAAATCAAGGCACCATCAAGGTGATCCTTTCCCCGGACAATCCTGAACTCCTCTGTCACATGAAAAGGCACATGGCGGCGTCTGCTGGGCTCTCTCTTCTTCTCCAGGCTTTCTTGCCTTCAGCTTCCTGATTCTGCGACTCTCTCATTCTCTCTCTGTAATCATCCCTTTTATAAAGGACTCCAGTAAGAGGATTAAGACACAGCCTGGGCCAGGCCTTAACTGAAGTAACCTAATCAAAAGGCCCTTACCTGAAGTTACCTAATCAAAAGCTCCGCCCAGGATAGGTTCACACCCACAGGAACGGATTAACTTTAAGAACATGATTTTCTGGGTTTCAACCAGCTTTAAACTGTCACTTCTCCTCTCCTCACTCCCACATGGTCCACTGATGCAGACTATGACATTCTTTTCCAACCTCCACCCTTCTTTCTTGTCAACTTGGAGTGTATAGTTCAATACTCAATAAACCGTAAATGATAAAATGTTAGAGCTTAAAAAGGATCCTCAACGTCATTTAATCCCACCTTCTCATTGTACAGAGGGAGAGACTGAAGTCCAGATGTTGACTATGATGGTCTAAAATGCCTTTTCTATGGCCTCTAACCTCACTTTAATTATGATCCCCTAAAAAGGTCTGCAAGTTTTAATACTGAAGTAATGGAACACTGTCTTGTCCTTGCTTCTCCCTCATCCTCTTAGAGACAGGATTTTCCAAAAGCTTCTTTATCTTGCAGTAGAATTTCCCTAAGTGATTATGCAGCTTTGAGAAGAAGAATGGGGGTGGGAGAGGGTTGCCTGGTATGAAAAATCTATATAAAACAAATCAGGAAAATGAAGGGCTCTTCAAAAGGTCAAGCGTTTTGCATTCAAAAGGCTTTCAGTGATGAGTCAGGGTAGAGATTTGCTAGAAAAGTGTTAACATCAAACACTTGTTCAGAAGAAGCTGATTTAATTCATATAATGCTTCTCTTCCTGAAAACTGACATTGCTTTATATGTAATCCCATTAATTCACACTGCTACACTTCCAGATCGTTAGCAGGTATTTTATCTACTTAGCAGGATGGGAAATTGAAACTTAAGAATGTAAATAACTTAGGGTTTCCAAATTTAGAATATTCACATCTATCCTTAATAGTGGAGAAGGAGCTGCCTACATGTCTCAAAGGACAAGTCAATAATAAGATGCCGGCGATAGTATCTGGGTTCTTGAGTCCTGGACCTCGAAAATACTCTCAATGAAGCTATTTTCCTTTTTCACCTTATTTAGTGTCTCCCCAGACATCCATATTTTTTGTTCAATATCTTTGGTGATTGGAATACATGTGAACTAGGTCAGAACACAGTATCTGATCTGGGTACAAAGATTTACAAAAATATCCCTTCAGACTCACCTTACTCACTGGCATCTCGTTGCACAACCAAACTGGGAAATCAACAACAAAAAAGAACATACAGGATACACACACATTTAAGGAGACACACACCTAAGAAGTTATCAGTGCAGCCTTCAGGGACAGGGAAAACTGCCTGAGCTCTGGGTCCAGGAAGTACAAAGCCTGGCTAGCTGCCGTTTGTACCCCTAGCCTGGAGGAGGGCACGCAGCAGTGCTCCGGACGTCCCTCTCTCTGGCATGGCCTTGCTGTGCTCCAGTGACTGAGGACGATGTTTTATTTTCCTCTCTGTCATCTTGGCTACAGCAGCACGGCCGTGAGCTATCACAGCACAGGTCTTCTCAAAGTGCTTCCACGTGTTTGCCCAGAGTTTACCTAAATATGCCAAGATAGAATTGCCCTGTTGTCTAGGTTTCATTCATGACCGACATAGGAGCTGAGGGACTCATCCGTAGATGGTCAGGGAGCCGGATCTCGGGATCTCACCTGCCGTAGCAGAAATGGAATAAAAGTTTTTCCACTGTGACCTGGATGGCTGCTGGAGCCCACCTTCAGGTAAGGAGAGGGAAATTTGTCAGGGGAGAAGATGTCATGTAGCTTTTTAAATAGCCTTTACTTCTCTCAATATACTTCTTGTCACTTAGAATAATTTTTTTTTTTTTAAAGAATGAAGGAAGAATAGATTTTCAGTTTCTTCAATAGGCTTTTCCCTTTATTGAGAGAGGGAAAATGAGCTCAGATACCTTAAAAAGGGAGGGCTGTGAAAAGGCTCATATTCTTCCATTGGTTCTGTGGGAGAGTAATCCATTTTGGATCAATAGCTATTGGTTCATGATTAGCCATTGGTGTTCCCCATTAAAACAAAATTAGGCTGTCATCCAGAAAATAGTATTTGAACCATGTTTCAATTTCAGAGAAGTCTACAACAAGGGCAGAATATTAATCAGATTGTGCTTTGGGGAGTTGAAGCCAAAGTTATAAATATTTCCTCAGGATATATTATATAAGACAATTCAGTTACTGATGAGGCATGAATGCTTCTAATGGCATATTCTGTGGGGTGATTTATTTTAATTGTCACTCTGGGACCTGTTATTACACAGTGTTAGGATGGGTCACTGCATTAGAAAATTAAAGCTGATGAAAGGCATTCATTTTTAGCCTGTTTGTAAATTCAGGCTTTTGGGATAAAGAGATGCTGAGTGCAGATAAATCCTGCATGACCGTTAATTTACCATTCCCAACACCTTCTAGTGATAAAAAACATTCATGGGTTAATTGGTGGCGTTTGGCTCTGACTGCCTTGGGGTCTGCTGGGTAAACCATACCCAGCCTGAAGCCAGGGCGCTGGGGCTGTGATAGGACAAAATGCCACTCACTTGGAGGATGGCAGTTCTTCTGTTCCTGCCAGGTAGGTTTGAGGCCAGGTGTCCAGAATAGAAACAGAATTGGAGAAGGGAAGAAAACTGGCATTTATTGTACTCTAGACTATGATAGGTATGTTGTATAGTATTTTACCACTGTCATCTCATTTTACCTCAAAAGTCTCCTCAATTTGGTGGGATTTTCTGTAATTTACAAACAGAGGCTCAGAGAGTTTAATGAACGAGTAGATGTTTGCACAGTTGGTAAAAGACCCTGCCAGGAATGATTTATTTTGTAGTGAAAATTTTAAAAAGAATACTTTTGTATGATGTTTTGTTTTATTTTGCCTTTTAGGTGGTAAGTAAATATTGCATCACTAAGTATTTAATTCTAAGAATACAAATAGCACTAATAAGGTGGGTTCCCATTTATGTCTGCATTGTAGCCTTAGCTCCTGTTCAGACAGGGCCTCTGGCCAAGTGTGTTGGGGGGGGTGGGCATGGGAAAGCAAGAATGACAAATGTCCATGACTCAAGCCACTAGGAGCGCTTTCACTGAACTCTCCTGTTCTATAAAACCTTTGCACATACCCAATTAAAAAAAAAACACATAGACATATTTTGGAGAACAGTCATGCCATTATTCACTCTAATCTTTGCTTAAATGAATCCATCTTTTGTGTGTGTAAAAATAGCAAATTGTCTGCAATGTAATGTCTAGTCAGTTTCCAAAGCAGAATAAGAAAGTGAGATGTCAAAAATCGTGTCTGCTATTTACATAATTACCGGATTAAAAAGGAATTGTGTAAATGCAAATGAGGGTGCAGGTGCCTGCCACATGGAGATTACCCAAATGATAACGTTTGTCTAGGAAGATTATTCCTTTAGTGCCATGTTAAAGGTATAACGCTTTAAGGTTTGAGAAACTAGCTCTTCAGTGTACAGCCATATTTGGCAGGAAGCTAGTGGCCCAGAGTTCCATGCTAATGCTATACCTACTGCCTGCTGGCCTCTGCACCTCCAAATTCTGCATTTCCGTAGGCCTGATGGGATAGTGCCTCAATGTCCTTATTTTAGTTCCATTTGCCTGTACGTAGGCACTACATTGTCTTTGGGCAACATATTTTTTATTACAGTCAAGTGATAAAATTGTTCAATCATCAATTTTAATCCACAAATCGAAACTAAACTGTTTCTTTACCTTTTTAACTCCTTATGGTGGTAGCAAGTTTATAATTCCAGTGTCTCAAGGTCATTGATCAATGAAATTGAAAAGTAGCATTGTCTGCTACCTTACGGTTTGCGTTTTGATGTCAGGGGAAGCATTCAAAGTGCTATTCCTTGTATTCAAATGCTGTTTTATTTCATATTTAATTGACCAATTTTAGAAGGTCACATAGGATATTTCACTACTTAATTACTACTCGAAGTATCTGAAGTATAAAAATACTAGCCACGAATCTGGGATTTCCTTGGATACACCTAGTTTTGTGCACTATGTTTATATTCAAAAATGGTGAGGGGCCGGCTGTAGCCCAGTTGGTAGGGTGCCGGTGTACCACATAGGAGGCCCCGGGTTCAGTTCCTGGGGCCTCCTCGAGCGGGCAGACCGCCTTGAGAAGGCAAGCTGCCATGGGCAGGGCAAAGCCGCTGCTGGCAGGGCAAAAGCCTCCACGGGCAGGACAAGCCCCCGGAACCGGCAGGCCACTGTGTGGTGAGCTGACTCGGCGGGTCGCTACACCTGGGGCAGGGGGGACAAGCAGACACGAAAGAACGCAAGAATGAACACAACAAGAACAAGCAGAAGGTGGGGGGGGGATATGTAATAAATAAAAAAAATAAATCTTTAAATAAAAAAGATGGTGAATCATTAAATATCTAACTGAAGGTGATTTGTTACAGACATACTTGAAAATTATTTTTAATAGTTAAAAAAAGGGGCACTTTTCCAATTAAATAAATCATGGCAGTGAGGAATGTGGTTATCTGCATTATTAAATTAAGTATATACCTATCGTTTTTTTCCTAGTGAAGATAATCAAGAATTGACATCTTTCCCAAATGCTCTCTTTCCCTTTACAAAGATGTCATTTCCATCTCTGGAAAGCCTGTTCTTCTGTTCTCTCTTGTTCAAGGCAGTTGTGTCATATTTGACAATTATTTTTCTCGATGAGTTTCCTGATTACAAGTACTAGTGATTCTCTCTTTAAAATATTTCTTGGATTCGTGAAACTTCCTACATTTTTTCAACTCTAGATCCTTATCACTTTGTACCAAACACCACACACAGATGACCTCTGAACCCCCAGTCTCCTCCCATCACTGATTCATCCAGCCCCTGCTGCAAAACTTCTTTGATTTTGCTCATCCATAGATTGTTGTCTTGCTTCTCTCTTTACTAACACCCTGTTGTCTGCTTTAGGGCCTTTCCTCAAGGCTTCTGTTTTTTTCTAAAACATATCCCTAACCCATTCACTTTTCTCAGCACCCACTGTTTATTTGTCTTCCTTGTTGCTCTTCCATGCATTTGAATTCATATATAACAGCCATATAAACTCCAAGGCTTTATCAAACATTCATCAGCCTTTTTGCATGTTTTTTTACATGCTAAGTAAATAATGCATGACTAAATCTCAGTGTAGTTCATCCACCATTTTCATTGCTGCTCTTAAATGTGGTATAATCTAAGGGATAATCTAAAGAGCTGACATGTAAACAACTTTAAAACCATGTGTCCAGATTTATAATAGACGTAAGAGGAAGTGAGATGGAAGCTGAGAGAGAAATCAGGCAGCCCAGATTGAGGAGGTTGGTTTGCAATTAACCAGTGTAGATTTCTGCTTAGTATGAAAACTAAACAGAGTTTTAAAAAATTGACATTAGTCAGGTAGCTTTGTGCAACCACTGCATCCTCAATTCTGCTGTGCCGGTTGCTGAACGGAATTTTATTCAGTGTTCAAAATACCAGGAAAGTTTGGAGAGCAGCAAATATTTAGTGAGAGTTCCTCTTTCGTTTCTAACTTTCTTTACCTGCATAAACATAAATTCCATCACTTAAACTTTATTCCTTGTTTCTCTACAAAGTCAGTCCTAAAATGGAAAATGTGTCTACATTTTAGATATATTTAAAAACTACTATCGCATCAAAGCCCTTTGGGGAATGCTGGATCCAGCGCCATTATTATATTTAGGCTCAGGTAGAGGGTGATCTTCTTTGGGGGCTTTGAACTTCTCTTATTTATCTTTAGGAAAATAAGATAGTAAATTGATACTTGAAATTCTCTTTTGGGCCTAGATTTCTGTTCATTCTGAGTCTTAAATCCTCTAAATCTCCTTGCCTCTCAGCATCCATGCCAAACATGCTAATATATTTTGTTGTTTTGGGGTTTGGATTCAGGCAGGCTTTAATGTGGAAAATCAGCCTTTCTGCTTCAGAGTTGCCAGTTTTAGGAAATAGAAATGTAAGATAGAAAGTTAGATTTAATTTCATGTAAGCAATGAAGAATTTTTCATTACAAATATATATCAAATATTGCAAAGTTTTAGCATATGTATTTGGGTCATTCTTATTCTAAAAATTACTCATTATTTATCTTAAATTCAAATTTATTTGAGCATCCTGTGTCTTATCTGGCAGCCCTATTCTCAGTTTGCCTTCCCATGTATTTGAAACTGAGGCTAAACCTTTTCATATAATACCCCAAAACCTATGAATTACTTGCACCTAAAATCAGTGATCTAATAAACATGCTTCTGGGGTGTTTTTCTTCATTTTATCTAGCAGTATTGCCAACAGTTTTCAACTTTCCTTCCATTCTGTGTAAGTACATTCCAATAGTCCTGAACTTGGGGCCATGCTTCTATGCCTTTATTTATTTATTTTAGTCCATTTCTACTATTTTCTTTTTATGATTGTTTCTTTGACATTTGTAAGCTTCCCAGTTATTACTGCCTCCTTGAAGATGTTATGTTATTCCACTGTCCCCTTTCTGAGTTATAGATCGCCTCCATCTGAAGATCCCTCTTTAATTTCCTCTGGAGCATCTAAGATCTGCTGATAGAGACAATTCAGCATCCTATTCTGACTCTCTACCCAATTGCTGTCTATTTTATAGATATCCAACAGACGTTTTTTCCCTTGTCTAAGCCAGGTCAGCAGATTGGGTCAAACTATTTCTATTCTAAAGGAGCTGCTCCGATGGGTCATTCACAGCACTGACAGTCACATTTACACTTTCTTCTGTCTGAACCTCCTTTTCTATTTCACTGGTCCTTCGATTGAATGACATATCTTCATAGAGAGCTGGCACTTTTCAACACTTTTTAAAATTAACGGTAAAAAGGTAATTCTTATTAGGTGATCAATATAGGACATTTGACCTGCCTACTTAATATAATCATTGTAAGGACGAAATGGTAAAAATAGGTTTCTAAATTTAATCAGCTCTTTACATTATTACTAAGCGGGTTTTATTTCTTCCATGATAATTGATTCAGGCTCTATACCCAAATTTGAGGGAAATTGAAATTTACCCTTTTTTTTCCCTCAATTCCTACATTTAACCTTACCGCCAGTCTTGCTCATGTTAAATTTTCCATTTAATAGGGATAGCATTTATTAAAAGTTTTTATTCCAGTAACATATATACAACCAAATATTTCCCCTTTTAAATACAATTAAATATATAATTCAGTGATAATTACGTTCACAATATTGTGCTATCATATCACCATCCATTATCAAAAGTTAACCATCACCCCAAACAGAAACTCTATAACAGTGAATCATGAATTCCCCATTCTTTACCCCCACCCTGCACCCTGGTAACCTGTATTCCATTTTCTGGTGCTCTGAGTTTATTTATTCTAGTTATTTCATTTCACTGAGATCTTATGATATTTGACCTATTGTGACTGGCTACTCAAAATGATGTCTTCAAGGATCATCCATATTATAGCATATATCAGAATTTCAATCCTTTGTATAGATGAATCTTATTTCATTATGCCACATTTTGTTTATCCATTCATCTATTGGTGGATACTTGGGTTGCTTTCATCTTTTTACTTTTAAAGATTTACTTTTTATTTATTATACATCCCCCCCTTTTTTTGCTTGTTCTTGCTGTGTTCATTTTTTTCTGTATTCCACTGTGTCTGCTTGTCTCCCCCTGCTGGGGTGACCTGCCGAGTCAGCTTCACCAGC
>PVKH010004439.1:0-23361 GCA_004027955.1 Chaetophractus vellerosus
GGGAGAGTAAGATACTCTATTCCTCCAGGAATTTTTTTTTTTTTTACCTATTTCTCAATAGCAGCATATGTTTACCTTGTCCTTTATTGCTGAATTTGAGGAAGAAAATATATTCCCTGTGATTTTCTTAAACTCAATTGTTTAGGAAAATGGAGTCTTAAAAGCATTTCATTTGTAATTTTATACATTCTGTGGTATTTGCATTGGTTTCTCAGCTCTTAGGGAAACAAAATTTGCTAATCTACAGGGAGCAGAGACGGAGAAGTTAAGATAGCTCAAGGTGTTTAAATTCTTGTGCTTTTCACATCTTCTTTATTTTTTAAAAAGATACTTAGTTTACATAAATGTTACATAAAAAATATGGGGGATTCCCATATGTCCCGCTCCCTACCCCTCGCACACTTTCCCACATTAACAACATCCTTCATTAATGTGGTACACTTGTTACAATTGATGAACACAGTTTGGAGCACTGCCACCAAGCGTGGATTATAGTTTATATTGTATATTGTACACTCTCCCGTACAATTTTGTAAGTTATGACAAGATATATAATGGCCTGTTTCTGTCATTGCAATGTCATTCAGGACAATTCCCAAGTCCTGAAAATGGCCCCATATTACACCTATTTTTCCCTCTCCTTCCCATCAGAACCTCCCCTGAGTTTCCTAGCTTGTGCTCTTTGTTAAATTAATGAAGTGGGAAGTCCTGACTCTCGCATTCATATTTCATGTGTACTGTTGGCTTTCTGTGCTCTAGACATCCAAGTCCAGGCCTTGGCAGAGCTGGGGAAAAGATGGTGCTATTCTTGTGCTGCCTTTGGCCACCTTGGTCTTGACACTGCTTTGATTACCCTCTATTCAGAAACTAACATTCACTACTCCTTTTTTTTCCTCTGAGGGCTTAAGAGAGCACTTAATACTATAGATTCACTTTTGTTCAAGGATTAAAAAAAACACTGAAATATAAGATGCTGTCCCTTTTAAAGTATGGCTTCTGGAATCTTTTTAGCCATGTGAAGGGAGCTTACTACTATCCTTGGTGCCTTCTGCTACTTCCAAAGCCATCAGCATCATCTGCAGCTACTGACGCTACGATCACCTCCCTTGGTAGCTTAAAGCCTTTGGCTCCCTCTGGAGCCTCTGATGCCATTGTGTCCACCATCATGGACATCCCCATTGCCAGTCTCTTAACTCCTGGAGCCTTGATGACGCTCCAGTTCAGACACACCTACTCCCACCAGATCTGTCACTCAAGGAGCTGCCACAAGTGCTGGCAATGCTCAGAGAGGTGACACAGTGTTAACTCTCTGCTGTGCCCGAGTCGCTTTGCTGAAATGAGAGGATTGCGTTCCTCCACCTCCTGTGCTGTGCTTTTATATTATCGAAGCAGTTCTGTCTTAGGTTTAGAGTGCTACGTGGCAATTTTGAGTGGAAAAAAGGCCATTTCTCTTCTTTTCCTTGTAATTAGACTGGGAACAAGATAAGCGAAAGACCCATGTTCTTCTCAGAATTGTCTTTCCCCCTCTGAATACATGACTTTGTTAATGAAACAAGCTTTTGTGATGGTCTTGCTTTTATAGGAGGAATCTTTTTATAGTGGTCTCCTCCAGTCCTTAAATGGTTAATAAATTTAAGGTGTGCCCATGCTACCTCTCCTGTACAGTGTATCAGACATGTGTGAATCCTGAAAATTTGATTAGCAAGTGAAGTATAGGGCTAAAGCAGAACCCACCCACAGACAAAATGAAAAGGTGTTTTCTGATAAAATACCAAGAGGACCTAAGAGAAAAGTTTCTACCTTTGGGGCGAGAGTGATTTGTCTTAGGAGATAGATAATTGGGATTTGTTCATGTTAAGATTAGTAGTGTTCTCTTTTCTTCTAAATATAATATTCTGCATGTGGTGTGGTTAGGTTAGTAACTTGCCCAAATTCTTAGTGACTGGAAAGCATAAAGTATTCAACTAATAGAGTTAACACAGGGTCCCCCACGACTTGAATGGAAAATCTTCCTAAACTACACCAGGCCACTTTTTTTTTTTCTTTTTCCTTTATTAAATATAGGTGTATTTAACCTTGTTTATTCTCTCTTCGATAATTACATATAGTAAATCAACCAGGGATCGAGTGACACACTCAAACTGGATGATTTGAAGAGAGTTATTAGGGACTCTTCACAAAGTTGTGGGCAGGGCTTAGGAATTAGCAATATTCTGAAGTAGTATTCTGAAGCTAGTAACAGAGAGAAGCTCTACCACCTGAAGGGCCAAGGGGAGGGAGAATCCTGGAACCTCAGCTTTGAGGCTGAGTAGCGTGGAGAGGGCTGCCTGACAGCAGCTGTGGCCTTAGTAGAGAGATGTAGCTCATCCATGGTGATGTCCCAGAGAGGGAGCTGGGGGAACATGTACCCTGGCTCTTCTCCTCCCACTCTCTGGGTTCTTGTCGGGGCACCCACTGGCCAAACCCAAAGAGAAGCCAGAGGACTGGGGAGCCACTTGATGCTGCCCATTGGGGCCAACCAGTGGGACCAAGGCAGGGCCCAGAAGGAGGGAGAGTGCATCTGGAGAGGCAAAAGAAAGACACCCTGCACAATTACACAGCCAGCGATGTAGCAGCCAACCAGACCCTAGAGCAGGGGTTCTTAACAAGGGTCCATGAGCTTGAGTTTAAATTCATGAAAACATTATTCTTGTGGAGATGTGTTGGTACGGGTGTGATATATTTATTAAATAATACACTGTATAGTGTGGACTTAGTAAGTGGTTCGTGCTTTTCACCTGACTGGCAAAGGCGTCCGTGGAACAGAAAAGGTTAAGAACCCCTGCCCTAGACTAAAGAAGGTTCTAAAGCCCCTCAGCCTGCATGGAGCGTTGCAGTACATCTGCATGGAGAGGACGCAGTACACCCTTACTTTTGTTATTCTTCATGACACAGGATTCTAAGACAGTGGCACAAAGAAAAGCTCCTGTTTTTATCATCCTGTGGGAGAGTTCTATTTCTACTCCCATCAGTTCATAGAGAATGCAATTGGCTATTAGTCAAAGCCTTGCTCTGTGGTAACCTACTTTACCTTCACGTAGAGGATTTGTTTACTGATCACAGAAAAGCTTCCATAAGTTTTTAAATGTTTTCCTCTATTACAAAAGAAAAGTTTGGAAATATCTAGAAAAATCACAAAGCAAAATTTTCTATAATTTTGTTTCACATGGAAACCATTATCAACGTTTTGAAATACGACATACCTGGGTGAGTTTATTTTATTTATTTATTTTTTAAAAGATTCATTTATTTTATTACATATCTCCCCTTCCCCCCCCACCCCCCCGCTGCGGCGATGCGCCGGGAGTGGTCACTGCGCAGGCGCGGCTTTCCCCGCTTGTGGGCAGCTTCTGCTTCCATTCACGGCCGGCTTTCAGTTCGCGGTTGGCTGGCTGCGCTCCATTCACGGGCGACCTGCCCTGCCCGTGGCGGCTTTTGCCCTGCCCACGGCGGCTCCGGCCCGCCCATGGCAGCTTGCCATTCTCAAGGTGGTCTGCCTGCTAGGAGAGGTCCCCGGGAACCAAACCCGGGGCCTCCCATGTGGTATGCCGGTGCGCTATCCACTGGGCTATCGAGCCGGCCCCCCTATGTGAGTTTAATACGTTAAAAAAGTAAAATTTTGATCATACAGCAAAGACTGCTTTTCTCACTTGAAAAAATCTTGACTGCATCTTTCAATGACTTTTACTACAGTTTAACAATGATTGTGTCTACAGAAATTTGGTTTCCCAGGTATCAGAAATAATATAGCAATTCTGGAAATATACTTGTTCATAAATTTTCTTTAATTGTATTAGGATAAATTCCTAGTGGTAGAATTGCTGTATAAGACTATATGCCTTTTTAAGGCTTTTGGTGTGCATTACCAAATTGCCATGGGATTTTGTTGTTGTTTCTTAATGAATGTCTTCAGATATAAAACTAAAACTTTGAAAATATTTTCCCTTTTTCATCTGCTTTTAATTTTACTTATGTTTTCTGTGTAGAAGTTTTAAGTATCTATGTAGTCAAATCTATTCTTATTTTAATTATTGTATACTTTTTCTTTTGGCTTAAAAATACCTTCCCTACTCCAAGATTACCTATATTTTCTTCAAATTTCTCCAATGATTTCTTTCCCATCCCGTCTTCTCTCCCTCTTTCTCTCCATTTCATAACAAATCTATTATGGTTCATAGCCTGAGATTAGAGATCCAAGATAACTTCATTTTTTTTATGTGGCTACCTCATTTTTAAGGCAGCTTTTTGGAATAATTATTCATGTTGAAAAACAGTAAATTTGGGGCTATTTTGGGCTTTCTGTTCTTGTTGATGTGTCTGTATATTGTACCAGTGCATTAAATATTGTAGCATTATAATTCACTTCATATCTTGCAGTCAGTTCAAGTTCTTAATACTTTTAAAATGATTTTTGGCCTTTCCTAGATCTGTTTATTCTCTCAGATAAACTTAAAGTTGACTTGAGTTTCAAAAGGCTCCCTTTGGAATTTCTATTGGAATTACATTAAATTTATGAATTAATTTGAGGATGGAAATGAGAATTGAGATCTTTAAAATACTTAATATTTCCACCCAGAAACATACCTTGTCCGTCTTCATTCAAATGTTTTCATGTCCTTCAGTAAGCCTAATATAGAGATACAGATATCTATCCTGTGTTTTAAGCATACTTCAATATAAGTATATAAGTATATTCCTAGGCATATTCTTTTTAAAAATAGATATATGAATCTATTTCTTGTGAAGTTTCTTTTGAATCTAGTAACCCAAACATGCCATCTTCTCTGTAGATGATTTTCCACCCTAGGCTAGGACTTGACTAACAGACATGTTTGGGCTGATAACCTCAGGGGGTACCTTCCCTTTGTTTTACTTTGGTTATTAGTTCTTAATATTTTAAGACTCCCTTAAAAGTTGTTAGAAAACTACAGAAGGAAACACTGCAGACAATTTTGTAATTTCTGACCCTGCTCTCCCACCCCATGTTCGTTTGTGGACCCCCTGGTTCAGATGAAGAAGCCCTTTTCCCATCACTCAGCCCAGAGCATGGCCATCCTTTTCCTGTTCTTCTGCTATTTCATTTTATGACAGATTGCCTGAAATGTCTCATTCTTTCTTGAGAAACTTAATAGAGATTGTCATGGCGTGTGCCTCAGAATCCTGAGGGAAAATGAGGTCAGTGTGTGTGTGATTAATAAAATGGTACCATTTGGAGAATTGGCAGTGGCTTAATTACCCATGGAAAGAAGGAGGAAAAGAGTACAGAGGAAAATTTTTTCTTTTTGGAAAGAAAATGAACTGTGCGTATTTGTTTTCTAATGTGTGTCGGGAAGGCGCTTCTCTGCTGGCAGCACCGCAGAGCTGGCCGGGGACTGGGTGTCGGCTGCATGTAGATTGCCCTAGTGAGTGGAGAAAAGAGAACTTGGCACAGGGCATCGTGATTCTTTTTAGTCACGAGCTGTCAATACATGTGGCATTTCCTGGCGTGTATTTATACCCACCCATAAGCTTGAAGCACCTCAAAAACATCCCTGTTTACAATATTTTGGATCAGATAGAGAAATGGCCCATCCCTCAACTTAGTAAAGATCCCCCTGCTTTCTGGTTTGTTTCTAATTTGAGTTTCCTTCTTTGTAAAGTGATAGAGCTGTTCACCACCCTTCCTGGTGAGTCAGATACCCTTGCTTCACTGGACAGGGAGAGCTATAAATATCTCAGAATATTTTATTGGTCTGCTGTACTTTGAGTTTTAATTTCTCCATTCATAGCTAACAGGCTGCATTAGCCATGAATGGATTTTCCTTGAAAGTCATGAGTCCAGACAAATTATCCTAAGTGTCCTCTTTCACAGCCTAGGAAATGAGTTCGTTCATTGTCTATTTTAGGGGCCTCTGTAACATGCTACCTTCACTTGCATGGAGTGATGGTGATAGGTCAGAAATTGGAAGTTGTTCAGACTACAGACAAAGGAAGTCTTGCACTTTGTGGGTGCAGAAAGACAGGTATACAGGGAAACTAAAGGTGAAGCAAATGAGCTAAGCCGCAGCTTGCTATCTAGCTCAGAGCTATGGAGAGGAGTAGCTAAAATTTGATTATTAAATAGAGGAAATCCTTAAGTATGGATTAGTGATTCAGGAATCTGGAGGCCACTCTAATGGTCTTGCTGGGTTTTTCAGCTATGAACAGAATGTGAGTCATCAGAGATTTGCATTTATCACATGTTATGTTCTAGGAAGTATTGGTAAAGTCTGACTCAGGAGTGCTAGAAACAAGAGATTAAAATACAGAATCTGAATTTTCAGAATCTCAAAAATTTAGAGCTTCCAGAATCTTGGCCATCATTTAGTTCAGCCTGTTCATTTTACAGATGAGCACCAAAGAGGTTAGGACTTGCTGAAAGACAAGCGTGCGTGCGCGCGCACACACACATAACACACACACACACACTCTTAATAAATGAACTGAAATTACAACGGAGAGAATGGTAGCCCCAAGTGAGGGTAAGGTTGAGAAAGGAGTGAAGTGTGATGGATATTTTTCTACCAGTATACTGGTATTTAAAGATCCAGCAAGGAACTCACAGCAGGATAGGAACAGTTAATAATTATGTTGGATATAAAAAAAAAAAATTATGAGACCTGAATGAGTCAATTTGAATAATGAAGAAGAGCCTATGAGGGTCATACCAGCTCACCAAACCTAGCTGCTGAAACTGACCTGGTCATTACATGCTGATTTTTGACTCCCATAAGAAACATCAAAGAGGGGAGTTTTAATGATATTTTTAATACTATGGAAGTTCACCTAAGGAATTTAAAGCAAATAAAAATGCTTCTGGTCAGAGGCTTCTCTTTGCAAGGTTCAGATAGAGCTCATTTAATGAACATTTGTTGAACCACAGCTTGTATTGTAAAATGCATGTCGTACATGCATGATTTTAGGAGGGACATGACAAATACTTTTAATTGTTGTAAGATTTCTCAGGAGTTTTGTCTTGCAGACTATTAAACCAGCACATAAAATCAGTCTACTTTGAGGCCTCTTTTGGGAAGATGAGAATGAGGTTTGATATCTCACATCCTATGCTATATTTTTATAAAATTCTCCTTTAATGTTTTTGTTCTTACTCAAAATTTTTATCCAAGTGGCCCTGTTTTTCTCCTGTCTTCCAAATCTTCATCTCTTGCCAGCCACCAAAAGTTCCTTCTCTGGATCTTCCACCAAGCATCCTCTCCACCTTTCTGGATTCAGCATTCTCCCCTAGAACCTCCCACCATGCCTTTTCATTTGCCGACCAATTTAATTATTCCTCTCTTCTCCCTTTTGTGTGCTTCCCAGCCATTAGCTAGCTCAGCAAACAAAAAGAACTCCTTAGGATCCCCTCTCCTTAAAAATCAGCAGGGAAATGATAAATAACTTATTATTTCTTTTTCTGAAGAAAGAACAAATTACTCTATTTCTGAGGAATATCCAAACCCAAAGTTTCAATATCTAAACTCTTGGGTGTCTTCTCAAGATAAAGGGAGGCAGTGAATGAGGGAGTGAGAACATAAGATGAGAAAAATAGAAAACTGCCTCGGAAGGATAGGAAAATAGAAACATGGAAATCCCTAGGACATAATTAAGTTTGGGATTACCTCTACGCAGGCTTCATAGGCTAGAAGTCCAAATAGACTTGAGTTTAAAGTTAGGCTTTTTCATATACTAGCTGTGTGACCTGGGGCAAGTTATTTAACTTCTCCGGGTCTGTATCCTCATCTGTTAAAAAAAAAAAAAAGAGGGTGATAATGGTAATTTTAAGAATTATTGTGAAGATAAAAAGAGATAATGTGTATGAAGTGGAAATGCTTCATAATTGGTTTTTTATTTAAACCAGTTTTTATTGTAGTATTACATGTAGAAATTCCGCAAATTATAATATATAGCTCTATGAATTATAACAAAATGAATGTACTCATGTAACCACCAGACAGGTCAAGAAATGCTATATTACCTGCCCCTTTCAATCCCTGTACCTTCCCTTTTCTTCAAAGGAAATCATTCTTCTGATTTATGGGTCCATAGATTAGTTTCACCTGTTCTTGAACTTAGTATAAATGGACTCATTTTGTGTCTGGCTTCTTTCTCTCAATATTATGCTTGTTAGAACCATCCATGTTGTTGCATTTACCTGTAGTTTATTTATTTTCATTGCTGTATAGCATTCTATTGTGTCAATATTTCACTATTTATCCATTTTAATGTTAGACATTAGTGTTTTCCCCAGTTTGGGGCTCTTATGAATAATGCTACTATGAACATTCTTGTACATGTCTTTTGGTACATATGGAAATACTTTCCTCTTGGGTATATACATGGGGACAGAACTGGTCACAGGGGATGTGTGTGTTTATCACCCGGTAGATGATATCAACAGTTTATCAAAGTCATTGTACAAATTTACATTCTCACCAACATTTTAAGAGAGTTCTGGTTACCCTACATCTTTGCTAACATTTGGTATTGTCATTGTTTCTAATTTGAGCCATACTGGTGGGTTTTAGTGGTTTCTCACTTGGTGTGTTTTTTTGTTTTGTTTTATTTTGTTTTTTAAGATTATTTCTCCCTCCCTACCTTGGGTCAGTTTGGTGTCTCCTCGCCATCTTGCTTCTCTTCTTTAGGAGGCACCGGGAACCAAACCTGGGACCTCCCATGTGGTAGGCGGGCGACAAACTGATTGAGCCACATCCCCTTCCCTCACTTAGTTTTAATTGACATTTCCTTGATCATTAATGAGGTCAAGCACTTTTACATATGTTTATTAGTCATTTGGGAGTTCCTCTTTTGTAGAGTGCCTGTTTAAGTCAGTTCCATTCTTTAAAATGGTTATCTGTTTCTTATTTTATGGAAATTCTTTTTTATATGCTAGATATTTGCCATCTGTTGGTTAAACATGTTGCAAGTGTTTTCTCCTCTCTGCGTTGCGTTTTCACTGTCTTTGATGAACAAAAGTTAAATTTGCTATAATCAGTTATTTACTGTAACTCCAGGGAAGGTAATTAGCTGTCTGTCATAGGTTCCTTATTTGTGTATTGTTTTTAAAATGTTATTCTTAGTATTCAATGAAATAATTCACCATTTTGAATGCACAATGCCTAGCACATAGTGAAAACAAAATAATGTAAAATAATGTAAGCAACTATTAATAGTTTTGTTTTTCCCAAATTGATAATCAGTTTCCCAATACCATATAATAGTTTATTATTTTTTTTTAATTTATTATACATCCCCTCCCCCCTTTTTTTTGCTTGTTCTTGCTGTGTTCATTTTTTCTCTGCGTTCCTCTGTGTCTGCTTGTCTCCCCCTGCTGGGGCGACCTGCTGAGTCAGCTCACCGGCATGGTGGCCTGCCTTTTTGCCCACCTGCAGGGGCTTGCCTTCTCAAGGCGGTCCACCCATTTGAGGAGGCCCGGGGACCGAACCCGGGGCCTCCCATGTGGCAAACCGGTGCCCCACCACCTCTCTTTTAAAATCCTTTATATATGCTGTTCTACTTCTAGGTCCTTTATTTTATATTGATATGTTTATCTAGACCTTGTGCCAAATCTATTCCTTTGCAATTAATATAATTTTAAAATCACTGAAATATCTGGTGATTCAAATCACCTCAATTTTCTTTTCTTCCAAATTTTGTTTAAGTAGTTGACTTCAAAGTGCATGAGTACATCATTAGCCATTAGGGAAATGCAAATTGAAACCACAATGACATACCATTTCACACTCACTAGAATGGCTACTATTTAAAAAAAAAATTACACATGCTGGAGAGGATGTGGAGAAAAAGAAATACTCATTCATTGCTAGCAGGAATGTAAAATGGTGCAGCCACTATGGAAGACAGTTTGGCAGTCCCTCAGAAAATTAAGTATAGAATTACTATATGAACCGGATATCCCATTCCTAATAGTATACCCCAAAGAACTGAAAGCAGGGACTCAAACAGATATTTGCACACCAGTGTTCATAGTGGTATCATTCACAATTGTCAAAAGATAGAAGCAACCCAAATGTCTGTCAACACATAAACTAAATGTGGTATATAAATATTGTAGAATACGATTTGACATTAAAAAGGTGTAAAGGTCTGATTCATGCGACAACATGAATGACCCTTGAACACATCATATTGAGTGAAATGTGCCAGCCACAATAGGACAGATATTGTATGATCTCACTGATATAAAGTAATTAGAATAAGCAAACTCAGGGTCAGAAATTAGAATAGAGGCTACCTAAGGATGGGTTGTGGGTAGGGAATGGGAAGTTAATGCTTCAATTGTACAGAGTTTCTATTTGGAGTGATGGAAAAGATTTGGTAATGGATGGTGGTGGTGGTAGCAAACATTGTGAACATAATTGACAGCACTGAATTACATCTGTGTATGGCTAACTGGCAAATCTTAGGTTGTTTATATTATTAGAATAAAAATTAAAAATAAAGACAAAGGACAGTATAACAGTGAATCCTAATATAAACTATAGGCTATAGTTACTACAATTATAATAATAATCTTTCATCAATTATAACAAATGGAACACACTATTGTAAGGGGCTAACAATGCGGGGGGCTTATAGGTGTATGGGAATTTTGTATTTTCTGCATGATTTTTCAATAAACCTGTGTATTAGGCAGCCAAAGAGGTGCTGATGCAAAATACCAGAAATTGGCTGGTTTTTATAAAGGGTATTTATTTGGGGTAAAAGCTTACAGTCACAAGGCCCTAAAGAGTACAGCTCAAGGTATCATAAGAGGTACTTTCTCACCCAGAGTCTGTTGCCACGTGTTGATGCAAGATGGCAGGTGATGTGTGTGAGGGTTCCGTCTTCCTCCTCCTCCCAAGGCTCCGTGGTCCCAGCTTCTTCCAATCTCAGCTGCAGGCTGGGGCAAGTCTTGTCTCTCTCCCAGGGTTCATTCCTCTCTGGGCTCAGCTGTTCTGCTCACTCTAAAAGTCCAGCTGTAGACTGTCAGGCAAACGGCTCTTCTCTCTTCCCAGGGCCTCTGCCGTGTCTAATGGAGCCTTCTCTCTTTCCTCACGTATCTGCTTCTCTTTGTGCCTACTTCTCAGGCTCCAGGACCAAAACTCCACAACTGTCTCCTCTGCCCTGTCCTGCTGGCATTTCCCAATCAAAGCCTTAATCATAATTTAATCAAGTAAGAGTGAAACCTCTGAATCCAATACAACATAATATGCCAACAGCAACAGATCAGTTTACAAACAGAATCCAATATCTATTTTTGGAATTCATAAACAATATCAAACTGCTACAACCTATAACTTCTCTAATTAAAAAAAAAGTCAGTTTCTCAAGATCTATGAAATACTATTGGAATTTTGATTGGATTATATTAAATTTATAGATCAATTTTATGGAGTTTGATAATATTCTCTTCTTATCCCATTCACATTTTCTTTTAACTTCAGTAAAGTTGTACAGGACATTTTTTTCCTTAGAGTTTTTACACATGTAAATTTATTTCTGGATATTTGATAGCTGTTATAAACAAGATTTCCCCTATTTTTTCTAATTGGTCTCATTGGTATAAGAAAGTTCACATTTATTTTTATGACTATTTAATTCTGACTTTATACTCTTTTTACTACTAGTTTTTCAGTTGAGTTTTGGATTTTTTTTTTTTTAGGTAGACAAATCATGACAATTTGTGCTTTACTTTGCAATATTGTTACCTATTTTTTCTATTCTTTTTAGATTGGTTAAGGCTTTCAAAGCAAAGCTGAAAAAATTATGAATAGTAAGCATCTTCTGCTATACTTGATTTTGTAGGCTTCCTTCTGTTTTCCAATTAAATGTTGTTTGTTATAGATTTTTTTGTTCAATAACCTTTGTCAGACTTCTAAGTGTTCTTAATCACAAACAGCAGCTTGAGTTTAATGCTTTAGGAGTATATTTATTGAAATTACTATGTAATTAGTGTGTGTGTGTGTTTGTTTCTTAAATCTGATTATCTAGTAATTGACATTTAAAATGTACTAGTGTAGAACCAGCTGTACATTCTTGAAAAGTCCTATTTGGTCGTGAGGAAGCATTGGATTTGATTTGCTGTTTTTCTGCTCATTTTAAATAAGAAGTCTTAGCAGAAGTTATCAGCTTTGAATTCAAGATGAGAGAAACTAAATGATGCTAGGGAGACATTTTCTGTATCTTAAATAGCAGAGGATACAGTGTACTCAGTAGTGGAGCACTAAGTTTGTGAAAATAGAAATAACCAAATGGTTTTCAGATCTATCTTCTGTACAATTCAGATATTTTTTCCTTAATGATAAGACTCTTTCAGTATTCCATCATTTGAGATAAGCGAAAGTGAACTTGGATAAAAGGCTGCTGTTGTGTGTTGAGCTACATGGTAAAGCTAGGATGACTCCTAGGGGATTTCCTTTGACTTAGTTAGAACACATACTCTATCTTGTGTTGTAATCTTAGAAGTTGCAGGCCATGACATCAGAGTTACTGATGCTCCTAGATTGTATCTAATTCTTATTTAGTAACACCTAGCACACTATTAGTGTCTAATTCATTGGTGCTGTTATTAATTCCACTATTACAAATAATATATTTGTTCACTTAGCATATATTTACTGAGCATCTGCTATGTCCTGGTAAGTGTGATAGAATCTTGGAATACAGAGATACGATACTTGCACTCAGGCAGCTCAGTCAGGTTTTTTTTAATTCTTTTTTTTTTTTTTTTAAGATGGGTGAGATGAAATTAACACAATTAAGTGCAATAAAAACTTCTAGTTGCTCTTCTAGAAGATGAATAACATATAAAGGAGCACAAAGGAGTGTTGTCATCAGTCCAACTTGAAATGATTAGGAGAGTCTCCTAAGCAGACTTGGAAGACAATAGTCTGAGTAATTTAGGTAGTGGCAAGGTAGAGCAAACATGGGGAGGAAGGAAAGAGCAGGACTTGTTTGAAGAACTGAAAGCAGTTTATTATAATTGATGCATCAGAGACAAGTGGGTGTTTATGCCTGGAAACTTGGATAAGGCCATGTCTTGGTGAGGGAGGGGGGTTATGTTGCATGCCATGCTAAGGACCTTGGGTTATAGATCATGGGAAGAGGGCATTGAGAAGTTTTAGGCAGGGGAGTAACAGGACCAAATGTAAGTTTTGTAAGACTGCTCTAGAGGTATTGAGTATAAATATAGGTCAGAGTGTGTGTGAGGGAGTGGATGCTATGGTGAAATAGGAAGATCAGTTTGAAGACTCTTGCAGTGATCCAGAGGATAGATGATGAGGGACTTATATTTTCTTAAACAGATACATTCAAACTCTTTATTAATGGTACTAAGTGATAGTGGAATCAGAATAAAAATTACTAGATACTCTTGGTTTCATTTAGTTGATGGTTCATATTTCTCTTCTTGCTAAACCTATTGGCAGGGCTATTAGAAGAATAAAATGAAATAATTTGGATTTAAACTTATTTATCTGCCCAGCCTGGATGAATATGTGACTTAATAGTGATATATATATTAGTCTTTATTATGTTTATGAATTATCTCATTCTTGTTTGGCTCTTGGTCGATTTGCTTGAAACAAACTCACTCACATAAAGCCAATTGTTTAAACACAATTTACCTAAAAAATTAATTTCCCCAACCTACCTCTCTTTTTAACAGTAAGTATTTACCATAATTGCAACACTTAGGCCTTCTTGCTTTTCGACAGTTACCCGCTGCCATTCCACCAGGTTCTTTCCATGATGAGCCACTTACCTTCTGAGGGCATCAATGGCCTTATCACAGACAATAAAATCAATCACACATAACTTTCAAGCTTGGTAAATTGTTTAGCTCTACCTCTTCATTGCCCAAAATTCTACCCCTCTTTCCTCCAGCTCCAGTTTTTCTTCCTGTAAAACCCCTTGACTATCCCCCCAATTCAGAGAGAAAAAACATCTGTCTCCTATAATTCACATATTTGGGATGGAGCCCATGAATCAGCCCTTTTAACAAGATGCCCAGGCATTTTTGATATAGTAGGGTTCTAGATCAGCAGTCTGGGACACAGAAAGACTGTCCAGGGTTCAGTAGGGGAGGCATGGATGATCTTGGGCAAATTAACTTCCAGATCCTCAGCTTCCTTTAGTACTCTTAATTAAAATGTTTTCACCCAGTGTACAGGGGAAAGGCCTAAGTCTCACCTGTCCCAAATAGTGCTAGGTTACCTTGCTTAGGTGTAAAACCTGCAGGCTGACAAGAAAAGGAAAATTTTTGGTATTACAGCATCAAAAAAACCTTTCTTATCCATTCCAGTAAGAGATACATTTCCAATAAAATCTTAATTTTTGTTTAGTGACTATCAAATTTTAATGTTATTTTTATAAAGTATTAATAAAAATTATGATCACTCAGTCTCTAAATAAACTTAGTAAAATTTGTGATCACAGGAAATTTTTAAAAATCAAATTATTTTTATACTTGTATTGCATGGAAATTAAGAGAGTGATTAATAAGGCATTCAAGCATAAAACTATTACTTTAGAATTAAAACCGTTGAGAAAATGAAATCAAAATGTGTTTAAAGGATAAAAAGGATCCATGTAAGACTTTGAATGTTAAAGCAGAGTTTGTTCACGTCCTTTTAAAATGGATGATGCCTAGTGGCAATTCATGGTGTCATTTGATCCCATTAGCTACATTCTAGAGTGAGGTAATAGTTTTATTTTAAAATATCGATATTCATAAATTTCCCTGAAAATTTCCTTTGCAACTATTTAAACTTATAATGAAAAATTTTAGATGTCAATTTAAAAAGGTATGAGGTTTTTTTGTTTTGTTTTAAGAAATTGTGGTGGCTGTGTGAACAAGAGTTTCTAATTCCTTTGAAAAACACTGCATCAATCACCTGTGAACAAGTTAAAAATGTAGAAATGTAGATTGCTGGGTCTTATCCAGGAATAATGTGCATAATAGCTGATACTTATTGAGTTATTTCTATTGCCAAAGCAAGTGAAATTGTCTGGTTCATTTCTACAAAAATGTCGATTCTTTCCCCACACCCTCCCCATACTGCTCTCACACCCCCAGGGCATGGCAAAGCTCCTTTCACTATGTAGCTTACTGCCTGGTTGTCACTGGTTATAACCTGAGCCTAAGGTTACAAAGGATACAACCACTTTCCTCAAGTATGAGCATGCTCAGAGGACTCACTCCAGTCCCCCTCCCCTTCCCTAAACCTGTGGAGTCAGCTCCAGCCTTCACAAGCTCTCAGAAGAAACTTCTGGATTCTCTCTCCCCTCATATCTCTTTCACTTCCTCACCCAAATTCAGAGGCAGCTGAAGGGTGTTTGGAAGGATGAGGCAGGACAGGAGAACAGAAGCATGGACATCTCTACCAGGTCCTGTTGGGCTGCACCTCCAGTGCCGTCCAACTTCTGTGTGTGGGTATGAGCTGGTCTTCTGGAACTGTGAGGCTAATCTCAGGGAAGTCAGCAAGAGAGGAGTGTGGTTTCTCTTGTATTTATTTCTTAACTTTCTATAAAGATCAGAAATGAAAGAAGTCAGCTACAAGTGTAGAGTTCAAGATCACTTTTAAAACCAGATGTGAATGATGACAATCCTGATAAAGATGTACAGGAAAAGAACAGAAGGAAATAAAGCAAAATGGTAACTGGTTGTCTAAAAGGAGTGGGTTTGCCTTTAGTTTCCCAAGTTCTAGAAAGCATGTTTATGTTGCTTTCACAATTTAAAAATCTTTCTAAATTAAGTTATCTTTTTTGATAGCAGGGATGCTAGGCACTCATAAATGATTCAGGGCTCTGCTAGTTGAACTACCAGATGGTATTTCTGTATGCCGATAATAACAATAACAACAATAATGAATAGGGTGTTTATATCTGCTAGGCCCTTTGGAAATGAGCTAAATGTGGTTCATGAATTAACAAATTAAATTTTAATCCTCACTGTAATACTCTGAGGTAGATAATTATCCATATTACTGATAAGGATATTGAAACTTTGAGAAGTTACGATTTTTCTGGGCTACAGTGCTAGTAAATAGAGGAGCCATTATTTGAACCTGGTAATTGGCTCCAAAACAACTACTTTTCGCCATTAAACTAGACAGACTAAGAGATGTATCAGTTCACTCCAGGAGCCATGCTAATTCCTTTCAAAATGAGTATAGTGGCATATCTGAGAACTTAAATGGGGATTTACTTTGGAGTAAATGGAAAGAGATTAATTTGGGATATGTAATGATTAATGGATAAAATCATATAACACTGTGTTGTGTGAAACGTGTGTGGAGGAAATATTTGACTTAACAGGTACTAAAATATCTGAAATATGTACACTTATTTAAGAAGTATTGTTAAGTGCATCCTATGTGACACTGTTCTAAGCATTTGAGTTACATCAATGGACCAAAAGAGAAAAAGTACCTGCCCTTGAGACTGTGCTGGGGGCTGGGGGTATGGTGGGAGGGGGAATGTATACAGACAAAAAGAGTAAATAAATTGTTTGTTAGATGGTGATAAATGCTACGGGAAAAAGAATTAAATCAGAGTAAAGGGAATTGGGAGTATGGGGTAGGATAGGCCTCGTTAGAAGGTGACATTTGAGTGGACTGAAAAGACATGAGGGAATTTGAGAAAAGGTCTAGTCAGTGCAAATGCCCTAGGTACAGAGTAGGTGTGGTATGGTCTGTGGGATGGAGCCGTTAAGGAGTTAGTAAGGGAGAGAGTTCTAAAAGATGAGGTTCAGGAAGTAATCTAAGGCCAGGAGTTCTTCACTTGGAGTCTACAGCCCTCTGAGGTGTCCATGGATAGAACAGAGGGATCTGTTAATTTGATGGAGGAGGGGGAATTAATTTTTATTTTTAATCAAATTGAAATTTAGCATTTCTCTCAATTACGAATGTAAGCGACAAACCTCATCAATTTACAATCGCCTATGACTATGCCATTAGTAGGAATCACAGATATAATCATATCACATTACAGTTGTTGCAGACATCTTGAAATATCATTTATGTTCATCACCCACACTGACTGGATGAGGCCAACCCACGTTATCAAGGGTAAATCTCTTTTACTTTAAGTCAACCACTAAACCTGCCACTAGATCTTGTTAGCTAATGTGTTAATAATGAAGTACATTTGTTACAATATTGCAATTTTAAAATATTTTGACATCTGAATTTCCAAAAAACTGGTTCTGTGTAATCCATTGTCTTTGACTTTGCAAATTTAAAACCATTATTCTGAGAAGCAGTTCGTAGATTTTACCAACTACTAAAGGGGTCCATGGCACAAAGATTAAGGAATTTCTGGTGTGGAACCTTGTGGGCCAACTGGAATCTTGGCTTTTGTGCTGCATGAAATGGGGAGAAACTAGAGAACTTTGAGCGGAGGTGTGGCATGATCTTCCCTGTGTTTCTGAAAAGCTCACTCTAGCTCCTGTGTTGAAATATAGACTGGGGAATGGACAGGTGGGCCTCGTGTTATCAGGGAAATCTGTTGTTAGATTATTGTGATTGAGGCAAGAGTAAAGAGGAGCTTGGACTATGGTTGTAGCAATAAAGGCAGTAAAATGTAATTGAACTCTGGATTTATTTTTGAGGTAGAGCCATTGGGATTTCCTGGCAGTTTTGATGTAAAGGAGAAGAGTGAGGGATGACTTCAGAGTTTTTGACCTGAGCAGTGGAAGGATGAAACTGACATCAACTGAAGAAGTCCACCGTGGGTGGATGAGTTTGTAGGTAAAAGATCAGACATTGTTTCTGATATGTTAAACTTGACATGCAGGAGGAAATGTTGAGTAGGTGTTTGGATGTGAGTGTGGAGTGTAAGTGCTTCTGAGTCATTTGCACATGTGAGTTGGTTTTGAAGGTTTTGAGACTGGATGAGAGGGTGAGTGTAGGGGGAGAAAGGGAACGAGGAATGAACCTAAGGAGAAAAGATTGGGATATAGAGGAGAAATTAGCACAGTAAACTGAGAAGGTCCAGTGAGGTAGGAGGAAAACCAAGAGATCGTGAAGTCCTGGATGCCAGGTAAAGAATGTCTATCTAGGAGGGAAGGAGAGATTGTGTCAAATGATAGAGCAAGTACAGTAAAGACTGAGAATTGACCTTTGAAATGAGAAGCATGGGGGATATTGGTGATCTTCATTTTGGAAGGTGTTAGTGGAGTGATGAGAGCAAAAGTCTAATTTGGAGTGAGCTTAAGAGAGAATGAGAATTGGAGAGTGTGAAGTTTAGTCTTATGTGTCAAATTGGCTAGGCTATAGTTCCCAGTTGCTTAAACACTAGTCTAGGTGTTGCTGTGAAGTATTTTGTAGATGTGGTTAACATTGACAATCGGTTGACCTAAAGGAGAGTATCCTCAATGTGGGCAGGCTTCATGCAATCAGTGGAAGTCCTTAAGAACAAAAACTGAGGTTTCTCAGAAAACATTCCAACTCAAAACTTTAGCATAAAATCCTGAGTTTTCCACCTGCTGCCCTGCCCTATAGATTTTCTGATTTGCTAGCCTCCACAATCACATAAGCCAAGTCATTAAAATAAGCCTTAATTATGTGTGAGTGTGTTTGAGTATCCATCCATCCATATATATCCACACACATCCCTTTGGTTCTATTTCTCTGGGGAACCTTGACTGATACAGAAACAGTATGTAGACAACTTCTATGAAGTGTTTTACTGCCAAAAGGAACAGAAAAATGAGGTGCTAGCTGGTGGGACAAGTGGGATCAAAAGAAAGATTTTGTTTTGATCTAAGGTGAGAAAAATAACAGCGTTTTTGTGTGCCACAGAGCACAATCCAGGAGGGAGGGAAAATGTGATAACTTGGGGAAAAGGGAAGACTTCCTGGAGTAATGCCTTTAAGAAGATCAGGACCATCCAGATCTTGTATGCTAGAAGAGGGGTTGGCTTTGATAGGAGCACAGAGAGTCATCTCTAGTACTACTTCCAGAATATGTGGGTAGCACTGATGGGTAGGTGGGAGAATGCTGTGGTGGGAGTCTATGGGAGTTCTACTTGCTGCTTCAATTTTGTCAGTGAAGTAGGAAGCAAAGTATTCAGTTAAGAGTAGGAATTAAACATCAATAATAGCAATAACAACAGCTGAAAATACATATACCTATATATTTTGCTCTAAACTCTGGACAAATATTAACTTTAATTTTTACAGCAGCCTTGTGAGGGGTAGGTATCATCATCTCCATTTGCAGATGCAGAAACAGACATAGAGGTGAAATAACTCACCTGTGGGCCCCTGTTAGTAAGTGGCAGAGCTGAGATTTGAACCAGGCCTTTTGGGTTCCAGAGTCTGCCCTCTCAATCATGTTGCTATCCTACCTCGGATCTGTGATTCTGTCAACAGGAGTGATGATTTGTTCATCACGTGAAGTCACCTCTTAATTGGAGCCAGAGCTCCATTTGTAAACCTGGAACACTTTTTATCAGTTATTTTCATTATACAAATAACGCAAGTTTGGTAGAAAAACTAGAAAATATGTACATTCCAACAGAAGACAAATGCAAAACCATTTATAAACCATTTTAATTACATTGTATTATGGTGTCAATGAACAGTAGTCATTTGAGTTTTCTGTTTTTGAAACTTAAGTGGGTAAGATTTTTTTTTTTTTTTGCCATTATAATAACATTATACTGAATACCCTTACACCTAAATCTTTGCATAAATTCTAGATTTTTTCCTTGCAGGGAAAAATCCCCAAAAGAGGAATTGCTAAAACAACAACAACAACAACAATCATATGCATGTTGTCTTTGATACTTATTGCTAAATTGGCCTCCCAGTAGGTAGTACTCATTCTTCTTTCTTAACCAATGACCCTCAGTTTCCTACAAAATGGAATACTGCGGTGTCTACCTCTATGGGTTAGGTAAAATGCTTAGCACACTGCCTGGTTCAGAGAAGATGGTTGATGAAAGTCAGTAGTAGCAGTAGTTCTAGCAGCAGCAATTTTTGTTGATAATGATAATGCTTCATGATAATATTTGCTTCCTAGACAACATTGGGTATTATGATTTTAAAACGTTTTCCAATGGGGAGGCAATAATATCTTACTGCTTGAATTAATATTTCTTTCATTACCAGAGAGGTTGGGCATTTGTTCATATGTTTATTGGACACTCATTTCTTTTACACAGAAAATTATGGAAACGATGACTGTGACTTTGTATTTCTAGGACATCTGTTACCACAGTAACCAAGGCAATGAGCTGTAGAAGGAACGTGTGAATTTCATCAGCCTGGCCTCCAGCTTACTGGTTATGTGAGCTGAAGAGGATGGAGCAGCCTGAGGCTGTATACTCTGATGGCTGGGTGCACCTGGGTGCTTATTCGGCTGTGACTTTTCTATTATGGGCAGCTGCGAATGTCACGTCAGGAGTAGTCCTCATGAAATGAGACAGACTATAACTGGAAGAAGGGGAGAATAAAATATTGCTAGAAATGTAATGAATATAGTAATGGCCTAGTGGAAAAAGCCTGTGGCCATGTGGGGATGAGTTGGTGCTAACTAGATGGTGTCATGAATGCTGTGTTTCAGGAAACTACTAATTGGTTGGAAGGGACGGACCCTGAGTCAGGTTTGTCCTGTAGAGTGCAAGTCCCTGTCCTCTGGCTGCTCGAGCAGCAGACACTCTCCACAATATGGGCATCTTCCAGTAGTAATGGTGGAAAGTTTTGGTTCATGTATCATGATGTTTTTGTTCTCCTCAAAGAATACTCATTGGGCTGGAGTAATATGGCAAGGACTCTAAATTCTGGAATTAGGCTGTCTGGGTTCCAACCCTGACTCTTCCATATTAACTGTGTGAGCTTTGGCAAGTAACTTAACCTTTCTGGGCCTTGGCTTGGCTTCTTTACCTATATTATGGGGTTAATACCTCCACCTCCCATATAACTCATTTAATCATCTTAAAAATCTAAATCAATATATGTAATTTAGGTTTATACAAGGTTTATATAAGATATGAAGCACATTTCCCACATATCTGAAATTATGATGTTTTATGATTGATGGCATTTATAATTATAATTGGCAACATTTTCTCTTTCAGTAGTACTTAAATATTGATGTGTCTTAGAATCAATGCTGTCTTACATTTGAGGAACAACGGTGTTAGTCAATCATTAAAACATGACTTGGCAGTAGAAAATGCTACGCAAGTGTTGGTTATCATTGGTTTGATTTTTATAATCACAACCAGATCTTAAAGGCCATAATAAATAGACAGGGATCTATTGGAAGCCCCTAATCCTTGTATTGTGAGAGGTCTGAAAAGCAAAACAAACATCCAATGAGTCAGAACATCGAGCCATAAGGAGTCACATGGTTTTTTTGATGCTTCTGCGCTTCAGGGATGATGTATTATGTAACTTTCAAGGTCGCCTTTTCTTGTTACTCTCATCTCTTGACCTCCCAAATCCCAGGTCACAACTTCTACTTGCCCTTAATGACCACGTGGATAAGCTACTCCAAATCCTGGCCGCTCCTCACTTCCAGTGGTATTCCTTCCCATTTCAGGCTGCTAATACTGTGTGTGTCTATATCCTGGACCTTCTATTTACTTAAGGGCTCCATTTTGAAATAAATTACAACATTCCAGTTCCTGCCTACCACCTTGCGTCATTTCAGCTTTCTCCCCCAGGTCTCCAGAATCACAGGTCCTGCATCTTCCTCAGGGGGCTGGATACCATTCATCTTTCTCTGCTTCTATATGCCCCTCCTGTCTTCAGTTCCTGCTCTGTGGCATTTAGATCCTGTGAGGTCTCTCTCTCCAGTCACGCTCTTGGTAACGTCCTTGATTTCTTTACCTCATTGCTTTCTGTAGCAGCCATCTGGCAAACCCCAGATCTGGAGACATCCAGACCTGTCTGCCTTTTCCTGTCTTTCTGTAGAAGCTCTGCCGCTAGGAGACTGGTGGTCTCCGTTTATAAGTGGGCCTCACTGCTGCCCAGCCACACTAGGTGGTGTTCCTAGTCTGCGCTCTTCTGTTCTCAGTAGCTGCTATTTCAGATATATTCCACCACCACCCCCTTAAAACTTCTGTTTCCCTCTGCTCTGAACATTCAACCTCATTTAAGAGTGATAAAGAGGCTTCATAGTATGGTAGAAAATATATTAGACTGGCAGGGCACATGCACACTGCTGAACAGCCACATGGTTTGTTTCCTGGTCATAAAATGCTTCCACCTGCCGATGGAGCTGAGCGTCTCCATGCTATAAAGCAAATGAGTCACTTTATTTGGGTATCCATTTTTTCCCAGTGTGCTTTGAGGGGGTGCTGGCCTACATGAGCTCCAAGATTCTGTGATTTTATAACTTTGGTATTTTTTTTCAAAATTGCTTTAATTTGCAGATTGAAATTACTTCTGACACTATCACTTCTTAGGTAACAGAAGATAATTCCCACTTGTCTTAAAATCCAGGAAGACGTTATCTTTTGTGATGGCACACTTACCCTTTTTCTTTTTTTAATTACTTTTTAACCACTTAAAATGACTCCTTATGGTTTGGCCTGTAATAGGAAGGAGAAGGCACTGATGAAACTTAAGGAGTAGTTTGTTTCTATAACAGACTAATTAAGACTCTGCCTTGCATCTCAGACTGGAGTTCTGGGAAAGAAGGGTATGTTTCCTGACTAGGTTGCACTGTGAAGAGCTGGTAGGGTATGTAGGTGGCAGCACCTGGAGCTTTACTGCCAGTTTAAGTTGAACATAACTATGACATGAGCCTATATCTCTTGCATGCTGCCCAGATGGTGCATTTTCAAAATAATCTGGCAGGTTAAATTGGGATTTGCCAGTAAAGTGGAACTGCCCTCAAAAGTTTAGCCTTTTTTATTTTTTCCCCCATCTGTAGTACTTTCTATATCTGCCCCACATTTGAGCATTATCTTTGGATGGTAGAATTTCAACTGAATTGCATTCAAGGATGAACCCAGCCAGTACCTTTATATTAGCTCTTGGCTCCATGCAAAGTTAGCTTTTGTGGCTTCAGGAGCTTGGATAGTGGAGAGTTTAGAATTAGCAGTGAGGGGCCGGCTGGATAGCCTAGTGGATAGGGTGCCGGCATACCACATGGGAGGCCCCGGGTTCGGTTCCCGGGGACCTCTCCTAGCAGGCAGACCGCCTTGAGAATGGCAAGCCGCCATGGGCGGGCCAGAGCCGCCGTGGGCAGGGCAAAAAGCTGCCACGGACAGGGCAAAGCCGCCACGGGCAGGGCAGGTCGCCTGCGAATGGAGCGCAGCCAGCCACCCGCGAACTGAGAGCCGGCT
>PVKH010004440.1:0-23358 GCA_004027955.1 Chaetophractus vellerosus
GGACCAGCCTCATTATCTGGGTCATACATTAACTAAAAATAACATCTTCAGAAGTTCCTATTTACAATTAGATCATACCCACAGGAATGGATTAAGATTAGAATAGCCTCCCTTCTCACCCCTAGGTACATTCAATTTACCATGAAACTCAAATCCTTTCTTTTGAACTATTCCTACTCTCATACACATTTATTTAAAGTAGAAATTCCCATTATTTCTATTATGAAGCAGTAATTATTTGATTATAAATTCAATGGTTTTCTTGACTGGAAAAAAAAAGAAAATTAAGATTTGGAAATGCATTAAGCCAACAGAAATATTTCTTAATTACAGGACACTGAACACTTTGTGAATTTCCGAGAGTGCTATAAAGTATGGAACTTCTTTCTTACTAAAAATCTCATTGGTAAAATATCCTGCTGATCTACTTCATGAAACTCTAAATACCAGAATTTATTGCAATAGCCTGGAATTTGTTCTCCTTGACTTCAGAGTGACTTCCCCCAAAACCTCCTAATGTTTTGAATCCAATTTGTAAATCTGATTATTTACTTCTGTTATTTAAACCACTAAAATAGCTTTTTATTACTTTTAGGAAAACTCAAAACTCTTTACATGATCTGGACTTTGGTTATGTATCTGTTTTCAGTTCCACTACTCTTTCCTAAACATGCTGCCTTCAGACATGGTGAATTAATTGCGATTCCTGAACTTGTTATGCTTTTCTTACATCTCCATAAAATTCATATCCTCTTTCCTTTTTCTGAAATGACTTTCTCTCTCCTTCCCTATTGACTAAAATATATTCATAGCTGCCTATCTAGCCTTTTTTTGGTAATATTTTTAATCACCCTCCTCCCACCTCCATAATAGTTGGTTCTCATCTGTTGATTTCTGATAACTACAAAGTATCCATTATAACCCTATCATTACTTGTATGATAGAATCTCGTAATACTTTACTAAATGCTTATACCTCAGTTAAATTATTTTCCTAACACATTGCCTGGCATATGTATGAAATGAATGGAGTGAATAAAATAAATAATAAGTTCATAATTTTATGAGTTCACTTAAAATTTTAGGTGAACATTTTCTGCTATGAATTTAATAACTGCCCTTTTTCATGAATAATAGTTGTTCTTGTTAATATTTTCTTGGACACTTTCCAATTCCAATGATTTTTCTTTAGATAGAATTAGAATTGGAATAATGTAGATGGAAAGAATTTAGTATATAAATATGTTCCAATTTTCACTGACCAGGCAATTTGCAATAAGAATTCTCTAGTAACTTCAGTTTGTAATGTTATTTTGTTTCCTATTAAGTAGTAGTATTAATCTTAGGAACCAGATTCATTGTTCCAAAGTTTTCTTCTATTTAAATTTGACATGTTTCCTCCTTAATATAGTTATATATTTTTGCACCTGTCACATTTATCATCAGATGGTGATGTTTAAAATGTTGATTGAACAAACTCATTAACTGATTTTGTTTTACTTTAAAGTATTATAACTGAAAATTATTTTATAATGCATATTTATGTGTTTTGTTGTATAATGTAAATATTAAAAAAAGGTGAATGGGTCAATGACACATCTGTATAAAGTACCTAATTGGGATAATATATAAGTTGAAAAGAAGGGTTTAAATTTAATTGTCTAAATTTCCATTCATATGCATTTCCCTTAAGAAACTAAAATTCCAAGCAGACAGCAATATGGTATGATTGTATAGATTAATTTACAAAAGTCAAAAAATAACTTTGTTGAGTATATTATTGGCTACCTGCCATTTTTAAATGGTCCACAATAATGGTTTTGTGGAAATTCTAACTAGTGTGCATTAAATCTAATGCATTTAAGTCCCTAAGACATCAGTCTAATTTAATAATACAGATTAAAATAATATAATACTACACTTATTGTACTAATAAAATTTCTATAATCACTTCTTGTGTCACAGCAGTTTTTGTGGTGTCAAAATTTGGCCAATCCATTAAGAGAAAATGTTTCTTGGTGAATGGTTGGACAAACTATGGTTAATTGATGTAAGGGAATACTGCTCAGGAATAAAGTAGAAAATACTACTTATAGACACAACAACATAGATGAATCTCAAATGTTTCCTGCTATGTGAAGGACAACAGTCCAAAGGATAGAGCCCTACCAATTGAACCACAGCTGGTTGCCCCACGTTTTCTTTATTCTTTAATTTCTAGACCAATTTTTCTAAGCTCTTTTCCTTCTATACATTTGTCCTGACATACACATTGATCAATTTAAATACAAGATCACATTCATATACTCAGTGTATGCAGGAAAGGAAATAAAAGAGAAAAGGAATTCATGGTAAAGAATTAGAGTTTGGGGTAGCTTATTTATTCTTTTATTATTGATTTGGATTACAACTTCAACATTTGCTATTTTACTCCTCTGGTCTCATAAATGTATCCCATAGAAGTTTAAAGACATTTATTTCCATTTTGAATGCCATTGATTTTCTCACATTTTCAATTTCTTCTAATTGTTCCATATCTTTCACACTTGAGTCAGTACACTAAAGTCCCTTCATAAGAAGGAGAAGAATGTTTGCACATTTATTTACACATCTAATTCCTTTCTTATCACATGTTTCCCATCTATCGCATATATATAATAAATTTTCATTTTTACCCCTGTTAAGTAATTTGCAAGTGCTTTCCATTAAGCGTTGTGCATATTATGAGCTAAACAAAAATTGATTAATTCACATTTTTTAAATAGTTATTTTAATTTATTAGAACCTGTTAGCTACACTAAAACATAAGGGTAACTTGATCAATTTATTCATTTTTGTTCAACATACATTAACAAACTACTTTGTGCCAAGTACAGTGGCATATCATGGGGATAAATTAGAAGGTTTGGACCCTACTCTCAATGGCTCAAGATAGAGGAGGATAAATGAACCATTATTTCATAGAATAAAAATGGCATATAATTACGTAGGAGAACATAGAAGGAAAAGATTACCTTGGTTTCACGGTTTAAGTATTTTATAGATGTGGCAAGTAGTTTGCCTCTTGCAGGATGCATATGTGTTTGTTGTGCTGACATAGCATCACAAAGGCATTGTGGGAGAGGGAAAAGCACGGGCAAATGCTTGACATTATAAAACAGTGTGGTGAACGGACAGAAATGCCAAGCATCCAGACTTGTTGGTGCATAAAGTAAAAGAAGTTATGCCAGTACCAAATATGGAAGAGTATGAAAGGAAAGTAGTTTGGACTCCGTTAATATGTTCTAAGCTGGAAGAAATCATGATTATACTAGCAATTTTGAAAACATTGGAAAATCTATCTACAATTTGGATGGTGGGATAGAGGGAATTTAAATTCATGTAAATTCAGGATTCCTTAAAGTAATAATAATAATAATAATAATAAAACCCTTATTTCTTTTTTGGCTTAGTATCTCTTTGGCCAACGAATCTCTCCCAACCTCTGTTCCCCCCAAGAGTTGATGGAAGTCATAAAACATTTCCAAGAAATGATAACTAACAATTAAAGCCATGCTTGATGTATCCTATAGTGGAGAACTGAGATTGATGCCTAAGGGGAATTCATATAATTTGGGAATATATATAAAATATATTCATAGAATAATCTAGAGCAACTCTGAATTACATGAATGATATTTAAAACAATTGCTTAATTTTTTGTTACTATAATGGATATATCCCCCTCCAAAAAAGTCATTATGGTCATGCTAAAAATCTTTAGCTTTGCTTCTTAATATTATTTCTCAGAATGTTGTCACACCAAAGAGAAGCAACGGAATGAAATGGAATGCAGAGTTATAACATATTCTGTTACAGTGTTAGAGATACAAATTATGAAAAAACAACTAGAGAATAGCCATAAAAAGCATGTATAAAATACATTTTAAATTTATGAATGAAATAATTATCAGAATTGAAAAATAATCGAGTATAGAAAGCTCTAAATTATGACAATACAATATCTTATGCAATTTCTCTGAGCATAATTTGTAGTATCTTATCTTGTTTTACTATAAACAGAAGGCAGATTTTACCCATTATTCCTTCATGCATTCAATTAACTTGACAGTGTTGTTACATTAACAAAAAGTATATCCTTAATATTTGCCTTAACTTTAGTAAGATGCCGTATCACACACATAATCACATACAAACACACAGTCACACACATATGCACACACACAGGAGAACTTAAAATATTTTAATCAATTAAGTCCCCCTGTCTTTTACTCAAGTTATTTTGCATATTTTTGAAATACATTTCCCTAACTTTTGTCTCTCTTATAGAAGTTAACAATACATGTTTCCAATTTTAGTAGTTTTGTGCATTACAATTTAGTCAATGTAATAGTTTTTAATTGTTGGGAAAGGTAAAAAGTTTATCTATTCATTCCTTAAGCAAATATCGCACTTGATTCTTAAAACTTAAAAAGTAGATATTGTTACTCCAATTTTACAAAACAAAACATGAAATTAAGAAAGTATTAGAAGATTTCTTATGTGACATTGAAAGAGGTAATTTGAATATGAATCCATATGACTTTAAGTTTAGTGTGGATTCCTACCCACCATGAAAAGCATAGATATTGAACTTAAGAATCTTGAACATAAGTGTTTTATTATAAAATCTAAATAAAATACTAGAAAATCGCTGTCTAGAAGACCTAATGTTTCCACCGGTATTCAGTGATAGCTACTGTGTACCATAATTTTTTCATGTATAAATAATAGTAAAAAGTTAACCCAGAGTTTTAAGTGAAGATTAAATGAGTTTATATATATATGTATATAAAGATTATGAATTAATGACTAGCAAATATCAAATGTTATATAAATATTAGTTTTATTGTACTGTGGTTTAAACCAATATATTTTGAGATTTGGATATGAATCTATTTGAGAGGTACACTGCTGAAATTATGTTGATATGACATTCTAATAGATCAGTTTCCAGTAGTATCAGTTTTTTTGGTCCTATATGTTACTATCTTTTTAAGATCAGAAATTTTTCTCCTCCTCCTCCTCCTTTTCTTCTTTTCTTTCCCTTTCTCCTACTGCTATACATTCTCTCTTTCTGTCTTCTCCTTTTCTAGGACTTCAGATTCTTAACAGTAATTGATAACTTGGTCAGTAAAGATTTGAGATCTAGCACAAAACTCATCTTGCAGTATTCTCCAAAATAATTTATCTTTAATAGATAAAGGTCCATGTATTTCTTATCTCTTGTCATGTCTTCCTTATCACATGGAATTGCCAAATCTTTGTGGAACCTCATCTTTGACCCAGCAACCTGGAATATATGCAAAGTTAAGAGACAGTTAAGTTCTCAGAATTGCATGTGATTTAATATATATATTTCATAAAAATAATTAACCTGAAGCTCAAGATTTTTTAATATCTTTATTCCTAAAAAAAAACATGAACATTTGGTTTGGAACTGAAAAATCTGCTAATTAATTTTGAGTCATTCCATCTACTTTTCTCAGTATCACTGACAAGAAAGTGGAAAGCACATCAACTATTAATAATCACAAAAACATCAATAGCCCTTTTTAAACCTCATCCAAATGGTACCTCTGACTATTTTCATTTATAAATTATTTTCTACATTTTGCTAAATCCTTCTTCAAGATTGCTCTCTTAGAACATACTATAATTTCTGAATTTTATTTCATTTTTACTTTCAAAATATAACCTTCGTCTTCCGTTTTAAATGAACGTGGGTAGATTTCCTATTTCATTTCTAAGTAAACATCAGTCTGCTTATCTTTAGTGTCTTTCTCTTCTTCATTTTCTAAATGTTCCTTCCATCTATTGCTATCTCTTTTCTTCCCCTGCTGTTCTGTATTTTAGCCTTTAGAAAATATATTTCATTACTTTCAACTTTATATATATTTTTCCTTCTACTTCCACATGAATACATTTAAACATAGGATGTGCCTATATTGTAACATAATTCTCAACTTTCTGTGATAATTCTTAATTAATCTGTTTTCTCTCTCTGTCATCAATTCCTACAAACCTTCACTTTTAAGCCAGCACAGAGGCACTAAAATGCATATGTGTTTAAGTCACACTCTACCATATTTCCAGTTCCTGCCTCATTTAGGATAACACAAACTCCACAGGGTGTTATACAATCATTCTCAAAGAGAAGCAGTAATGCTTTCAGAAGCTGTTTTATGTTTTTCTTAATCTGAGTTTCTATATCATTCAGTATGTTGGGACAATACAATATACTTCCCCTGTGCACAGAAAAATACATGTAGTAAAAATTTGCCCTTTCGCTCAAGACTTGAACTCTTGAATTTCCATCCAGATAGTCAGGTAATAAAGCAAAATATAATAAAACAAAACAAAACAAAACAAAATTGCAAAAGCAAAATACCCACAAAACAAATGCAAAATCAGAACTACTCATAATTAACAAAGCCTAAAATCTAAGCATTTTTTAACATATAAAAACACTATTTTTTTGCAAAGTTTTTGTGCTAGGGACAGTCCTGGCACAGCCTACTACTTTTTCCTGTGTCCCACAAACACATCCTGCACTCAGGACCAGGTCTATCAGCCTGGGGTGATAAAATAGAATTCCCTGGTAGTTAAGGGGACTGCCAGCATATTCTTTTTTCCTTTTGTAACCAGCATAAGTAAACATTCATTGGAGAGAGCCTGATTCTGGTAGGCAAGTTTTATGACATCCAGCTCACACCCTGGTAGCATATCTCTTTCTGGCAGGGAGGGAGCAGGTTCCTCCACCACAGCACACAAACACAAGAGATGAGCACTGTGTGTAGGACATCTCCATGCATCTGGCCAAGGATTGAGATCAACTGGCCAAGGGGAACCTACGCCCACTAGTGAAACTGACTGTTCCGTTTCTTCTCTTATATGAGTAAACTGTCTTTCCATTACAGCCTGTGTTACTTGTGCTTTTCCTGGTGACCTCAATACCCGTATTAAAGTGGGTCAATGTCTCTTTTGGTGACTCTCCTTCTGACTGACAGTTTGGCATAGTTGACAGCATTGCCAAGAAAAATGAAAAACGTGCTGTGGCATGGCAGACACATGGGCATGGTTAGCTCAGTCTTCCCTGGGTTCAGCTGGCTGCCTGAGAGGTCATGGGCTGATGAGGTGCTGGCCTCCCTCTGGCCACATGGGGACCAATGGGATGTAAGCAGTCTCTCAGTTAGCAGGGATGAACTGCTGTGGTGGATAAGGGTGGAGATGAGGGAGGTGGATTCCAGGAAAAGCAGGGGAACTATATCCTAGCTCCTGGCTGCTGGCACACTATCCCACAACTAGCCAACTCTATGGTGTCTCAAGCATGATAAAGAACTCCAGAGGAGAGTCTGGGGCCTCATTGCAGCATCTGGGCTGTTTGTGGACAGGCTAGACCTGTTTTCCCTCAGTGCAGATCTATCAATAAAGTTGCTAAAAACCAAACTGTTGAAATGAGGTCTTTTTCTGAGAGTGAAATATGGAGGTAAAAAAAAATGGATAAAGACATAAGCAGGGGAGGGTCTGACAGCTTGTTTGGTGCATCTGTTTGATGAGGCGGCATTGTTGACTCAGCTCTCTCAGACTGGGTGGTACAGCCTGGGAAAGTTAACTACTGTTCCTCTGCTACAGTGCATTTTTGCCAGCATGGAACACTACAGTTAACAAAATAGAGGTATAGACAAGCCCATGGTGGGTTGCTGGGAGCAAAAAGAGTGACCAGGAAAAGACAAAGGAAGGGGTGGGGCCTACCCACTGGGCAATGTGGTTTTGGTTACATAATAAGGCAAGGGATAGCTAAGAGCAGAAAATGGATAGATTCCTACTTAAAAAACTCCACCAACCTCCTGGGCAAAAGTGGGACTCACTAAGTTAGGGGTTAAGGACCTAGTATAAGCCATAAAGGAGCAGGGGGAAGAGCGCTTACAGGGCTGGAGAGATTTAGAATCCCACATCACTGCCCTCCGAGTCCCTGAAAATGGTCACAGGAGGAGGAAAGCCCCAGTTGGTGAGGCCTCCCTGACAGCAACCAGCACACTGAGGAAGAGAATTCCAACCATGAACACCATGCACCCAATAGGGAGATGGTTCTCCTCGCCTGTACCTCAGTCTTACTCCCTTTAAAGAGAATGATTGGGGTGGGGCCAAGGTTTTTGGTCCCTTCTAGAGTGGATGAGGAGAATGGATGGATCAAGACCTTCACGAGGTTTTTAGATACAGGTGCCCAAGTGACTGTAATCCTGGTCCCTGCAGGGACCAAGGCAAAATGGGGTCATTGGGGGTGGACGCGGTGAAACATGGCAAGCAAGTGTACATGTGCTTGAGTGTGGGGCTCTTTGGGCCATTTCCGGTGCCAGTGATCATGGTTCCCACTGCTGAAATGCATCATAGGTATTGGCATTTTGGCCGCCTTTGGCATGGAGCACTACCATTGCCTGTGTGGGGATGCTCCCTCTTTATGAGAGATTCGAGCCCACCCTGCCACACCCACTTGTCACAGATTACCGCCTAGTCTGGCCAGTACAAAGAGCCTCAGGAGCCTGGAAGCTGACAATAGATTAGTGGAGTTTAAATGCTGAGGTGCCGCCCTTGGCTCCCACAGAGCCCTGTGTGTGTACATATAAATGCATATATGTGGTGTACATGTTTATATCATGTGTACTTATATGGAAATATATATTTTTAAATGATAGTGTGTTATTAAGTAGAATTTAAGTAACATATTAGTTAGGGAAATCAATGAAATGAAGCATACTGACAGGAAATGTGTTTGTAAAGAAATGAACATTTATGAATTATTGAGATGGACTGTGGTGATTAAATCGTTGTTGGAATTTATGTATGGCAGATGTCCCAGAGGATAATGTGATCTCATGTCCTCTTTCTCAAGTCCAAGATATATGAGTAACATAAATTATTAAATGAGGGAGTACAAAATAATAAAGATATTGCTTTTAAAAAGCTATGTAATTATTTGTTTATGATCAGCATTCATGCTTTCAAATTTGAGAAAAAAATCAGGTTATATTTCCAGCATATGAGATGCATTCTAACATGAATGTATTTAGATAAAGGAAAACAGGAGGGGTTCATAAGCAGGGGTGTTAACTCCTGGGTGTCTGTGGAAAGATTTCAGGGGGGTCTGTGAGCTTGAATTGAAAAAAATCAACTCGATAAGAAGTCCAACACGATATCCATGTTGACTTGACAAATACTACATCACAGTTTAATGATCTTATTCAAGATAAACAACAGTCTTCACATTGACATGTATTTAAAAAATAAAATTTAACTTTAGATTTCCTATATTTTTTGGTGTATTGGATTATTATTTAATGTGTTAAGAAAGAAGCAGGGCCTGGCTAGATAGCTCAGTGGCTAGCTGGGGTACCACATGGGAGGCCCCGGGTTCGGTTCCCGGGGACCTCTCCGAGCGGGCAGATGGACTTGAGAAGGGCAAGCCGCCGTGGGCAAGGCAAAAAGCCGGCACGGGCAGGGCGGAGCCCCCACAGGCATGGCAAAGTCACCCGTGAAAAGCAGAGCTGTTGCCTGCGAATCGCAGAAGCCGACAGCCTGCAAAAACATGGAGGACTGCTGCCTGCAAAACATGGAGCGGAGCCGCCCGTGAAAGCGGAATGGAGCCACCCACGAACAGAGCGAGCCGCCGCCGCGGAGGGCGGACTTGGTGCGCCGCCGCGGGGATGGGGGGAGATGAGAAGCAGACATAGAAAAACGCAGAGGAATGGACACACAGCAAGAGCGAGCGGGGGGGGGGGGTATGTAATAAATAAAAAATTTTAAAAATCTTTAAAAAAAGAGAAAGAAGCAGATATGTATAGTATTATATCATATGTTTTTTTATTTTAGTAACTGTTTCAATATATATAAGTTTTTTCCTTTGTAATTTTATTTTATGCATTTAAAAACATTATTCTTGTAGGAACATGTTGGTGTGGGTGTGATATATTTATTAAATAATACACAGGATAGTGTGGACTCAGTATGATTTTCATTTTGATGAAGCATGTTCTGAGTGCAGTGGATAGCTGCCTGCAAAAAAGGTTGGTAAGGATGGCAGAGCTGGTTTTATAATGCCGTGGGATAACTCAAATTTCTAAATGTTTGCTGAAAATGACTGTTTGAACAGATGTCGAACCGTGTTATCAGTTATTGCAATCATGGGAAAGTTGTAAACCATAATTTTGAATAATCCTAAAATTTAATTTAAAGACATGCTGATGGTGAGTGTCATGAAACTATCTGCTATTACATTCTGAGAAGGGGTCTGTGTTTTCCACCTGACTGGCAAAGGGATCTGTGGAACAAAAAAGGTTAAGGACCCCTGGTTCAATGAGAATAAAATAATAAGCAGTATTCTTCAAGACTTACCTTCTTAATAAGCTATTGATATGTAATTGGTAAATGTATTATTATCTGTTCATTTTGAAAAGTTTTTAGCCAAATTGTCTAATTTACATTTATTAAGAGCCTGAAAATATCTTAATTTTGTACATGTTCTTTTACTCAGAACCACCAACAAATTCCCACCTCACTTTGTTTTTTTTTACAAAAAGTACAAGGATCTGCCCTCCTATCACCTCTTTCACCTCGACTATTCCATATTCTCAATAAGTCAGAGCCACACGGTCCTTCTTTGCATTTGTCACTCTGTCTAGAACAGCTCTCCCCTAGACATCCATCTGACTCCTCATCTTTTCCTGTTCTGCCAAAAAAGTGTCATTTTCTCAGGAGGACTTCTTTGAACACCTATTTAAAATTGCATTTAAAATCTCACCTTCATACCGCACTTGCTAACCAATTTTCCATACTTCCTTTTTTTCCAGAGTACCCCTTAATGTCAAACTTAATGTACATTTCAATTAGTAATTTATATCTCCCTCCCTCACTTCTCTTTCTGCAGAGCATTTAAGCTTCCTGAATAGTGATTCTTACCTGTTTTGTATGCTAATGCATCCCCAGTGCCTAGGAAGCATTATTTAGAAAATGTCTCCAAATAAATAATATTTCTTTTTAAATAATTTGTCCTAGTTAATTGTTTGGAAAATTCCCATGTGCTTATTTGGTCCTACACCAGTTCATTCCTCATGTAAACTTAAAATTCCCCTCCTTCCAATTAATTTCCTCTTAAAATTAGCTTTATCTGTTACATTTAGAGCCAGAGAAAATTATATATTGCAGGCTTAAAATCTTTGGTAAATCAAAGTGAAATAATATTTTTAATCATTTTCATTCATTTCCGGATTGTTTATATTGTTTCATTAAAAAGTTTTTAAATGCTTAAACTATCAAAATTATATGAATTTTGATAAAAATTCAATTCAAAGCAATTAATCTTTTCCCCCAGAACAGAATCAACTGTTTACAATTAAAAGTGTTTCCTTTCAGTTTATTTTCCTTCAGTTTTACATTCCAACATGCATATTACCTGTCCTTAATAAAACTTACGGCTGTATGTGATGCAGATGTGAAATAATTATGGAATCGCTTCCTTTTGTCATTAATGTAGCTTCCAATTAATTAAAAATAACATTGAAATGGACAAATGGACATTTTAATGCAATTTTTGTGAATTATTATATATTATTTTATTAGAATATATTCTAAGATACTACCAGATTAAAAGGTAAGACTATCTTAAATATTTTGTTGCACATTATCTTTTTTCTTTCATGGTTTACCAATTTACTTTCACTCAGATGTTTGTCTGTTATGTCAACCAAAACTGGATAGTCTCTTTTAAAAATGCTTGTTAATTTAATAGAGAGACATTGTACCTTATTAAAATTGTTTATTTTGTTGAGATGGCACATTAATCAATGTTGAATAGATCTAAATGAACTACTTATCTATATCATTTTCTCATTAATCTATTAGGTGCTTAGTACTTTTATCATCGTATCTATGGACTTTTTCTATATAAAAGGACAGCTCTATTTTATCACACTTCATCCATATAAATTAATTGGTGATCTATAAAAATCTTTAGGGACAACATATTTTCATACATCTTTAGGTGATAAATTCTGTTTTGGTCAGCCACAGGTGTGCCTTTTCAAATACACCAAAATTGGTAGGTCTTTAGAAAGGGTATTTATTTGGGGTAGAAGCTTACAGTTACCAGGCCACAAAGCATAGAGTTCTTCCCATACCAAAGTCCACGTGTTGGAGCAAGATGGCTGCCGACATCTCCAGCGTTTGGGCTTCCGGGTTCCTCTGTTCCCGGGGCTGCGTTTCTCTCCGGGCTTAGCTTCTGCTTCCTCCACAAGTTCAGCTGTAGACCATAGGTTCTCTATGCCTTGCGTCTGTCCACAAGGCAGCTGTAGACTATGGGGCGAACAGCTCACTCCAACATCAGAACTGCTTCTCCAATCTGCTTCTCTCAAATCTCTGCTTCTCTGCTTCTGCTGTCTTTTGTCTAGCCATTTATATTTGAGACCATGCCCACCGAGGGGCGGGGCTCAATGTCCCACCGACTGGCAGTCAACGCCCTAATCATAACTTAATCATGCCCAGATGAACAGATTAGTTTACAAGAATAATCCAATTTATATTTTTGGAAATCATAATTAAATAAAACTCTGAAACCATTACACATTCTTTCTTTTTCTAGTCAGCACTATGTAATATTTTTGGTCACCGCCACATTTTAACATAGTGTATCAAAATGATCTAGAGAGTTTGGCAACTGAATAGAAAGGGCGTAGTTGTAATTTTACAACTACAATTGGATACTACACAGATTTGGTTATTTTCTGACAACTTTTTAGCAAAGGTGTTACAGCTTTGGTTAGCAGTTTGATTTCTGTTGCCACATCATCAGGGTTCAAATACCTATTGTACCAATAGCTAATCATGGAATTTTTGGCAAATTAACCTGTCTGTCCCTTGCTGATCCAAGGTGCCTAGCTCATATGATTGTTATACAGATTCAATAATATAGCAATAAATCACATAGAATAACATTTGGCACATAGTAAGAATTCAATAAACTGTGTCATTCATAATCATTAATATTTTCAGTAAGTTTAAAAATACAGGCTCAAAGCAGGCAGATAACAGATGTAGTAATAAGTATCAGATTAAGATGAATAAAAACTATTTTTATCATATTTATTATTAAGTATTTGAAAGTCAAGTGAATTCCAATTTTAGTCTACTTCTCCACTCAAGCAAATTTGCAACTATGAAAGTCGTAAAAGAATGTAAAAATCCTGTCAGATGGAGGAATTTCCTGTATTAATATCTTCTTTCCACACAAATATTCTCGTAGAGGTCCAATTGAAGAAAGAGAGCTAAGTAGTTAGGAAATCTGGGAACTCTTGTACTCTGTGTTATATGGCCCTGGATAATTAATATACTACAACTACTACCCCACTACTGACAAAACTACTACAAATAAACAATTGCTAACAATTTGCTGAACTCTTAAACTATGCTAAGCATCATTCTAATCATTTTAGAGGCAACAACTTAAGTTTCATTACAACTTGAATGAGTCATGTACTGTTAATATTTTTGTTTAACACATGAGAAAACAGACTTCAGCAACTATGTCAAATGTCCACAGCCAGAATTTGGTGGAGTGAGAATTTGCATACAGTTACAGCTGAGACTAAAGAGACTAAGTTGTATCTTGAGAACATTCAACATGTGAGGTCTTACTTTTTCTTGACCACCACTGTAAATAAGGAGATTTGAATAAATTAAATAACCCCTTTCAATTCTCAATTGGTATGATTTAGTAGCATTAGCTTTCAGTGTATTTCCAATTTATGCCAAGGCTGTAAAATAGTTTCTCAATTCCTCTTTGAGGAAAACAGGTCTTTGGAATTTAAACGAATTGACTTCAGAGAATGCTTATGGAAAATATGTCTAATATTTTTACTGGCAAGAAGTTATCACCAAAAAAGTGCACTAGAATTTATATATTCATCAGTTATCATCAATGAGACATTTTTGTCTCACCTGAGACACGGGAAGTTTGTAAAGAACAGAATTTAATAAAACAAGCACAATGTTGACCTTCCGTTAGGTTAAGTCTCCCACTATCTTTGATTGTTTTTCTTTGACATAAACAGATGAGTATATAGGTATGAAATGTATTTGTAAATGAATTTCTTTATGATATATTTAAAATAACCTTAGTGCAGAGAAAACTATCTGTAAGTTTGACACTACTCAAACAAAATCATTAGCTGAGGTTCATAAGAAAATATTTGGACAATTAAATGGATTGTTTTAAACTCTTAGACCCTAAGTATCCAAAAAGAAAAAGAGAAAACAAGATTCTTAAATCACAAATCTCTTAGACCTGCATATCCCAATAAAAATGATTTTTCTATTTCTTACCATTAATCTTTCAACCTACAGTTCAAAGCAAAAATTATTCTTCCATGTTGTCATGAATCTGTCAAAGGCACTGCTTCCAACAAAATTGACTTCTCTAATTTATGTTTCTTTTCCTGAATCTCTCAAAGTCTGTGTTCTCAATTAAATAAAAAACTCTTATTCTGAACATCTGAGGTCATTGGGTCATAGGAAAACTGAATTTACATTTTGGATAAAGTTTTCCTTCGTGTGCAAATATTTGCAGCTAAATTAAATATTTACACTGAATATATTTTTCTAAGCATATAGAATAAAATTAAAATGTTTAATTAAATATATTATTTTAATCCATGATTATATTAAAACAAAAAAAATTTTTTCTTCAAATAACTTTTTTCAGCTAATAAAGTATGTTGTACTATTACATAATATTGTTTATAATTATATATTCCTTGAAAATTATTTTACATTTTAGCAAGATATATACATAACACAAATCATCTATAAAATTTCTTCATTTCATGTTTTTCTTTCTTTTGGGGTCAGGGGATCTGTGGTTGTTGTTGAGAAAAGAGAAATGTTGTCTTTTAACTGTTTCCTAAGTTGCAAGCATAATATCGACCATAATATAGCCCTCCATTGATTCCTTTTAGTTGAATACATTGAGTGATACCCATATAATAATCCTATTGGTTTAGCTGTCTTAAGAAGTACTCTGAATCAACCATGTAGCAAACATTTAATTGTGTAACTAACGGCAGTTGCTATATTAAAAACAATATAGCCAATTGGAACAAAAACGGCTAGATCAGAAATGATATGGAATATGTCTCATCAGAACTGGCAGTGGAAATATATATTTTACTCAATAGTCATCATATTCTCCCAACTCCAAAACATGAGAAGTGGTTGACTCATTCTTATACTGAAAGATGTTTGTTCTTATATTAATAGCATGATATTTCCTATATGATTCTAAATTCTGACCAAAAAAGAGAGAGAAAGAAAACCCAATCAATTCAGTCAAAATCCTCATAATATCAGTGAGAAATAATTCTCATAGGAAGACTTACCAGGTTGACTTAGCTGGAGTCATATCAAAAAAAGAGATATTTTAGAAATTTAACACAGCAGAAAGTCTTTACATATCTTCCTTTATCTCATTCAAACCCAGGCCCTATAGCATAAAGAGTCAATGAAAAAGTTACCGTTTATTCTGAGTGGGCAGTTGTTCATTGTCAGAGACAATTAAAGCCCAATAATTGGGTAAAATAGTTCTCACTGAGTTTTTGAAGAATTATTATGTGGAAGAAAGAACTTACCTAGATAGTGTTGATACCAAGAGTTTGCAATTGAATAAACAATGCATATATTTTAATGGATATTTAAAGTGATTGTACTTTAGTCATAGCTATACCAATAGCAATAAAAATGTGGGCAAAAATTATAGTTTTTACATAAAATGAATAAAAATTATCTATAATAAAAACTGAAAACTTTTCCTGTGAGATACCATGTAATCCCTTTGTTAATGTCATATCAAAAAAATATATAGTGAAAAAATATGCATTGTTTATAATAGAAAATAATATATGAAAACATCAGTAATGTAAGCACATATATATTCAATATTTGATTTTTATCTGCAACCATTACGCCTAATGATATATTAACACAAAGTAGTTTCTGGTCGTTCAACTATTCTAGTTGTAGAGGAGCCAGTCAACAGGAACCCACTTTTTTAGGTGTGGTTATAATGGAATTTTTTGCTATGGTAATTAGATGGAACCCTGAAAGGGCAAATAAATGGAGGCCAATGAGCTTATATTTAAACATCTTAGTAATCATAAAAAACTCACTGCCCTTACCTTTTTAGGGACTATTTTGAAATTTCTCTGAAATTCTAAGCTTTTGTTTGTTCCCTCTTAAAACACAATTTCCTAGAAAACTCTATAAACTTTGATTCACTAGCTCATCAGATTTACAATATTTATATGCTACTTTAAGCCTTTGCATCATTATATCCACTAGTATCTTGCATAATGCCAGGCACAAGTTAAAAATTAGTTTAAATGCTAACTGGATGAAAGAATAAATAATGGATTGGCTGTTCACTCCTGCTGATTCCCAACTATTTTGTAATCAAATTGCTTCTTTTTGGATAAATCCCTTATAGATCAAAAAGTCTGATGTATAAGGGAAGGAAAAAGAATGAAAAATGTCACAACACACATAGTATATGTATATGGAAAACTTTTGAACTGAAAGATTTAATCTTGCAGGTGTGTCTTTTCTGTGTCCAGTCAGCTAAGACATCTGAGTTTTCCTCCAATTAAGTTCAGAATAAGGGTCTGCTGTTGGGTTGGAATAACGATAAAATTGGAGAAGAATCTACAGCCTAAATCATAAAGGAAATACTGCATACTTTCTTTCACTGGCTTTTGCAATTTTACTATATCATTGGATTTTATATCTTCTCTCACAAATATATTAATTGTATTAATTATTTGATTATATATTTAGATACTTGCTTTTATGAGACAATATATCAACATTATATATATATAGGTAAGTATAATGTGAACACATTCACCACAAAGCCTGATGAATTTGTCCAGATAACTATTATGCACTTTAAACAGAGGTTATAGTTTGCTGATAAGAGTTGGGAACAAAATTTTCATGGGTCTCTCAAGTTTTCATCAACCTGTATCTAATTTGTGAGTCTTTGCTACAAGGTTTTCTTTCAAATTTCATCAAATAATTAGTTTTGATCTATAAAAAGCCTAAAATACAGGTTTTTTTTAAAGAATAGTAAACATATTAATGAAGAGAATACAAATAATATGCTTGGGAAAATGAATGTATATTGACCCTTACATCAAAGACTTATAGAATACTCTTTTCATTAAAATATAATGTAATATTTACAAAAAAGGGCCACCAACCTGCTTGTAAAAACAAATATCAACATATGTGCAGAAATCCCTAGCATAAATAATATTTTATTTTACTACATTTACCTTCTCAGACCAAATTACCATCAAGTTATACATCAGTAGAAAAATGACATAAGTGTTTAAAAATTAAAACAATTTAGCCACTATATCTCATGGGTAAAAAATGTTCTTGGAAATTAGAAAATACATATTATCAACATTCATTAAAATACTATATTGCAAAATGTGTGAAATGATTTAAAATCTATGGGGAAGTATACCCTTAAATGCGTATGTTTGAAAAGAAAAAAGACTGCAAATGAATGACTTCATTATAACTTAAAAGTTATAAGTATAAAAATAAAATAAATTCAAGTAATTGAAAATAAAGTAATAACAAAACTAAGGAAAGAATCATATCAATTTTTTTAAAAAAATTTATAGGATCAACAAATCCAAAGCATTTTGGATACAGAGTTTAAACAAGGAAAGGAGGAGAATAAAAAGAGAAGAGAAAGAGAAGAGAGAGAGAAAGAGAAAAAGATGGAGGGAGGGAAAAAGGAAAGAAGGGAGAGAGAGAAAGAGATAATAAATAGTATTAAAACTGAAAAGGGGCATTATTACATATACATCAGTAATTTAAATATCAATGAATGTTCAGTCACTGTGGTGACTTGCAGCTGGATATACCCCAGTAAAACGTGTTCTTAAATTTTACCCTTCCACATGTGTTTAACCCCATTGTAAGTAGTATCTTTTGATGAGGTTACCTCAGTTAAAGTGTATGTGGTCCTTAAGCCTCAGGATGGGTCTTAATCCTATTACCGGAGTACTTTATATAAGTGGAATGAATTCAGACATGAGATAGAGAAAGCCACAGGAAGCAAGACGCTGATACAGAACCAGGGAGAGACCAGGAGATTCAATCATGTGCCTTGCCATGTGAGAGAAGATCCGAGAATCACTGGCAACCAGCCCCAAAATGCCACAGTACTTGGGGAGGAAGAATCACCTTGATACTGCCTTGATTTGGACATTTTCCCAACCTTAGAACCATGTACAAATAAATTCCCATTGTTTAACCTGAACCATTTCAGAGTATTTGCTTGAACAAACTAGGAAACTAAAATAGTCACTTTATGTTAATTAAATCAAACTTTACCAAAACTGCAACAAAAGAACCCCAGCAAATGTGCACAAGAATATAATCATAAAAATATAGAGTCTGCTGATAGAAAATAAAGCTAAGTAATAAATCAAGAGGTGCAGTAATTAATACAGGTAAATTCTACCAAGGACCAAAAATCAGTTACCTTGGATGATATACAAATTCTTCCACAAAACAGAGAGAAAATGGTCCCTATCTCATTTTTGTAAACAATTAATAAATTTCGCACAGAATTCTAAGGATGATTCTCCAAGATTCCCGTCCTCTGGATTTTCAAATAAATCTTAGTCTAGGTACTGTGAAGCATTTGCAGATGTAAATAAAGTAGCTTTTAGGTAAGATAAGATACAGTTACCTTAAAATGCAGGGATTATCTGGGTGGGCCTGACCTAGTAGTGTGAGTCTGTTAAAGAAAAGAAGTCAAGGCCATTTGAGGCAATAGAAGTGTTTGAACCCTGCTTCTGGCTAAGAGATGGAGGAGGGCATGTGATGAGGAATGCAGACAGTGTCTAGAAATTGAAAGTAGCCCTTAGCTGACAACTAACAAGGAAATGGGGACATCAGCCTTAAAACAAAAAGGAACTGAAGAGGGTCAACAAACGTGAATGAACTTTGAAGCTCATTTTTCCCTGAACCTCCACAGAAATGTCTATTATAGCTGAAATTTTTGATTTTGGCATTATAAGATACTGAACAAAGAATCAAGGCAAGTCCGCTGTGACTTCTGATGCATAGAACTGTTAAAAAATAAATGGATATTGTTTTAAGCTACTAAAGTTTTAGTAGTTTGGATGCAGCAATAGAAAACTAATATAATACTAAATCCAGATACAAATTATAGAAAATGCAAAAGTATAGTCTGATATCTCTTATAAATTTAAATGAGAAAATCCTAAATAAAATATTAACATACTGTCTTAGTTTACTAGGAATGCTATGACAAATAGCATAGGCCAGTTGGTGGCTTAAACAACAGAAATTTATTGGCTCACATTTTGGAGGCAAGAAATCCAAAATTAAGGTATTGGCAGGCCATGCCTTATCTGAAGTCTGTAGCACTGTGGTGAGGTGGGACTTGCTGGCAATCAAACTCTGCCTCCATCACGTGAAAATATAACTCTCTTTTCCTCCATTTCCTTCTACTTCTCATGCTCAGTCTTCTGTTTCCCCATATAGATTTCCTCTTTTTCCAAAGACTCCAGCTATACTGGTTTAAAGCCTGCCCTAATTCAATTTTGCCTCATATAAGTAGGATCTTCAAAGATTCTCTTTACAAACGAGACCACACATGAAAGGGGGTTAGAACTTGAACATATATTTGTGGGAGGCATGATTCAATGTAACACACATACTTAAGTCAGCAATTAAAAAGGATTTTGACCAAAAGATTTATCCCAAGAATACGAGTATCACTTTGAACAATAAATTCACCTCTGGAAATCTTCATGTGTATAGAGGGAGAGAATTCAAGGGAAGCAAGAAAATGATGTGTAATTGTGGATTTTAGTATATATATTCAGAAATCTCTGTCCATTAAGATATCTTCTCAGAAACCATTTTGTTGAGTGGAGTTGACATCAGGAAAAAAACGAAGTGATAAAACCACTCTCAAATTTGTGTACTAGTTTCAATATTAAGGTGGCTACAATTTCACTTGTTATTTCAAACTTTCTGAGAAATGTTTGTTTTCATTTTGTGCTCTTAACATAACCTTCTTACCTCCAGTTTATAAGCATTGGTTATGTTTTTCTCATACTTTGAAGCAGCAATTGGCTTTTAGTTGCAATGATGTTCCTTGATATCTCAATCAGGTGCATTTACTGCTTTGTTATTTATCTCATACTACCTCTACTATTGCATTTATAAAACATGTCATATAGAGTTAGTACTGTTATATGACTCCATGACTAGAAAACAGGCCTTTTGAGGAGAGACTAGTATTGATTCAAGTTTGATTCTGCAACAACTTGCTTAGTATATAACGCATAGTAGATGCATGATAATATTTTTGAGAGAAATGAATATTGGCAACTGTCTCTTTAAACAGTCATGAAATAAGTATCTATCCACTAGTGCCTGGCAGAAAGAACACTTAAGTTTTGACTATCATTATTATCATTAACTATTTTTATTACATGCTTAAAGTTTCATTTTTCTTTGTTTTATAGCATGGCAGACAAACTCTGTATAGGTATTAAACATGAAGAAGGAGGGAAAAATGCACATAAATGACCACGAGGCCTTTTTATTGGTGAATGCAGCAGTATGAGGATGGGCATTTAGCCCCTTTTCACCTATTTATCCATTCTTCTTTGCAGAACACAAACCGTATAGCCAGGTTTAGCAGCCCTGGTGATTCTCGCAGGTTTTGGCATATTATCCCATGCAATAAATGGTATTAGTTGTACAGAAGATTGGGGTTATTGAAAAAGCCTCCAGAGGCAAGAAGTGACCAGTCTAGGCCTTTTGGATGCCCAAAGCATTTCCCAATACCCCTGATATCTTGGGAGACCTGTAAACCATTTACAAAATATTAGTGTTGCCAGGATTTGAAGCTCTGGTTCAAACTTGCCAGATAAAAAATGTTTCTCTGTTGTGTTAGAACATTTGCAAATGCCTTAGCACTTTAGCATTAAATATATGGTTGTCCTCATTGACTAGCTTTATGGAGATCTCTACATATATATATTAGTTTTGAAAGCCTTTTCACAGTGCCCTTTATTACAGTGATTTTATAATCTACAGTTGGGAAAATTATTTTGTAACGCAATGAGGAAGCACCTAAAAGCAAATACAAAAGAGAGTATCTAAGTTTTTTTTTTCATTTTATGTTTCTCAAATGGAAAATCATTTGTTTAAATAAAATTAAGCCAAGATCACTAATTGCATCTCTGCTCCCTAAAGCTGCATGGGATGACTGATGTGCATTTATACAATAATTAAAATGTGTTGATAACAATTTAGTTATTATCCACTGAAATTGTCAAGTACTAATCAAAATAGAAATCAAAATGAATTCAGTCAGACATGGTATTATGCCATTATAATTTTGCAGTATCTGTATAAAGACTTTTACTAATGTATGCCTATTTCCATCCCAGAACTAACAAGGGCATCAATAATGGCGTCTTGTGCTGTATTTTATCAGCTTTTCTTTCTTAATAGATTAATGGTGTGCTGATGTAACTCACCACTTTTGTGGTCTTTTGTGCTAAACTGATGATATTATGTATATATTTAGGTTGATGGTATCATACCTCCTTTCATTCTAATCATGACTATTGCTTGAGTCATATTGTTAAGTGCTAGACAGGCAAGTGGTTTGACAGAGACCTGTGCAAAAAAAAAGCAGGTGTTTAATCTTCAAATCTATTTTTTACTTCTAATTTGGAGAAAAATTGCTTTTTCCACAAAACTAAACAAAAATCTCTGATAGAGAATCATTTCATTATTCCTAGAGAGCTTACATCTTACTCTGAGAGAGATATTTTTATATGCTAAAAATTGGAAAATATTAAATGCCTAAAATGTGTTTAATTAAAGAAATAAAAGATGTGTTAATGATGTACCTGACACCACTCAATTGAGCATATATGAATTTAAGATACCTGTGTGTGTGCTGTCCAGAATGCAGGATGTGCTCCAACCCAAAGTTGAACAATACACTGCTCCTGATGATATTAGTGAAGAAACCATACATATAAGCCGATAATTTCAATATGATATGTCTTAAGAGACTATTATATTTATCAATCCATAGATGTGAAGATAAAGGACATAAATGTAATCCAAAGCGTCAGAAAAGACATTCTGGAAGAGATAATTCAAAATCTGAAAGGTAAAATACAGCATCAAAACTTTGCAATATTTTAGGCTGAGCGTTTTAAAGAAAGGCCTTATAGCAACAATAATGATATTAATGCTAATAATACATTATAATTAACAATAGATAAACCAAATTGAGAGGTTGTGTGTTAGGATTTTCTATGCCTTATTATGTTATTAATCTCTCCAGTGTAGTGTCTGTTACAATTACCTCCATTTTACCGTTTAAGGACACTGGGTCAATGAAGGGCCCATAAATTCCCCAAGAATACGCAAATAATAAGTTGTGACATCAGGATCTGAAATTAAAAAGTGTTGAAATACTACAGTTTATGTGTTAATCTTTAAGCAGTTTTATATTACCATTATTCTGGTAATGTATCTTTATAAATATTATTTATTTTTACTCTTATAAAAGTCAAATAACATAAAAGTGGTCATTTCAACCATTTTAAACTGTAAAATTCAGTGGAACTTAGTACAATCAAATTTTTAGCAAGCACTCTCATCTAATTCCAGAATATTTTCATCACTCCAAAAAGAAACCCTGTAACCATTAAGTAGTCACTCTTTATCTCTCCTTCTCCAAGACCCAGGCAAACACAAATCTGGTTTCTATTTCTATGGATTCACCTATTTTGGATTTTCATATAAATTGAATCATACAATATGTGACCTTTTGGTTAGTATTCTTTGACTTAGCATAATATTTGGAAGGTTTATCCATGTTATATTAAGATTCAAGTTATCAGTATGTGATGACTTTAAGGCCGAATAATATTCTGTTGCATTTACCACACTATGTTCATTCACCCATTGATGAATATTTGGCTGTTTCTGTGATGGTTTGAGTTTGAATTAATTATGAATTCCAAAAATATAAATTGGATTATGTTTGTGGGCTCGTCTGTTCATCTGGGCGTGATTAAGTTATGAGTAGGGCGTTAATTGCCACGTCAGTGAGATGTTGAGCCCCGCCCCTCGGTGGGGGTGGTCTCAAGTAGAAGCAGAGAGGAGATTTGGAGAAGGAGATTTT